>WBNH01005617.1:411969-486226 GCA_013401255.1 Urocolius indicus | reverse complement strand
TCAATGGAACAAAACAGCAGGACACTGTTAGTTCAATTCAGTTACAGAGAATATCTACCTGACACATTAATTCTTGATTTAAAATAAAAAGAAATATATTAGAGCTATACTCAATGACTGCTTAGTAATCCAAGTTCTCAAATCATAAAGCTTCACATTTGGTGTATAATAGGTACATGGTGACAAGAAAGTTTAAAATGTCATCAGGTTCAATATGTATTGGCATTCAAAATTCTGGTTTGCCTGCAAATATCAGCCAAATGTGAAATGCAGAAGGAAAACCTCTTGTGAAATTTCCAAGTCTTCAAGTATAATAATAGGTTGAAATGCTGTGTGGAAAGAGTTTTTCCTACTTCACATGTGCGATTCCTTTGACTCTTGGCTTTTCTCATAATAAAAAAAATAAAGAAAAATAAAGATAAAAACGATGAGAAGCAGAGGTCATTGATTTATGCTTAAAATGTTTTATTGTGAATAAAATAAAAATGTAGAAATAGCACAAAAATTAAACTCAGTGAAAATTCAACTTTATTTATTTACTACTCTCCTCTCTAGTTTTTATTTCTATTTGCATTGCTATTTCTGTTTTGAGGATGACATTACTAAAGGATGTTTCATATCGTTTATGTTACATAGGATGTTAGAAAGTTATGATGGTATATTTCTGGTCTTAAATTCTACTTACCTTTCACAATACTAAGGTATGCATTATTTTCCATGTACTGGCAGGATATGCTGCTATGTCCCTCTGCTCCTTGAGTGCGATTGTAACTGCCAGTCTTATAATCTTTGAGTCCTCTTTTACCATCATTTCCTTTCCTTTAATATTTCTCATTTAGCTTCTTTCTCTTTTTAACCCATCTATACTGAAAAATAGTTCTAAAATGCTAGAACAGATATGCTATTTTCTTCCTACCACTGTTTGGTCTGCTTACATATTCTACATCCTTTCCTCAATTTGGGTCTGTTTTGGTCAGAATGTGGAGAGACTGTTTGCTACTTTCCTGTGCAGAAGCTGGCATAGCAGGTTCCACTTTCCATGGGCTGTTGCACAGTATCACAATAAACCTGACTAATGACAATACTACATTTGATTTAAAAAAAATATCAGAGACTACAGTACACCTCACAACCAAATGCTGGTTCCCTCCCTGAGTATGCTGGATAGTCATGGTTAAATGTTATATGAGAAGTAAAGCCCAGATAAGATTTTTCAAAAAAGAGAATACTTTGCTCAAGGGCTGCTCAAAGAATTTCATAAAAGTTCAAGCTATCACTGCTCTTGGCAGGTGTTTCACAAACAAGGTTTTGTCCAAAGGTTCCCCTGATACCTAGCAAGAAAACAGATATAGCAAAGAGCTGAAGGCATCAGGTCAGGAGGACAAAGTTCAAAACAGAGCAGAACTATGCAACTCTGCATCAAGTATTTATGCATTTGAATGTCAGACATTAGTCCTGATGCTGTTCTGCCAGGCTGTTATTAGCAATGGTACAACTCACAGTGGTACCTGACACAGTGGTACCTGAAATTCACCTCAGTATTTTTGGCTGCACTGATTTGTGTCAGAAGAGTTCTGGTAACATTCAACATACACAAACCAGAAAAATTGCACAGGGATACTTAATTAGTGCACTGAACTCTTTAAATATGAATATTTATGATCTCTGTAATTTTAGATTAGATCAGAATTAACAGCCTTTACTAAATATGTCATGTCATCTCACACAAACATCTTATCTGAAATAAACAGCAACTGGTGGAGTATAAGACTGCATAAGAGTTAATAGAGTATAACCAAGAACAGGATTTGAAATGGGATTCTAAAATAAATGGGACTTTTGAATAACAGCAAGAATGAGTTTTACAAACTTGTAACTTTGTAGCATGTTTTGCTGGTTGATCTTTTCAATATTGCAGTTATACTTTTGCAAGCTAGATCCATGATATTCTTTTTATGTTACTGATATTACTCCCCTCTGTCATCTACTTAAATTTACTACATATAAAAGCCAAAAGCACATTACCTCCAAGAGTTTTGGGAGGTTACACAATTTGAATCAATTTCATTACCATAAATAAATGTCAAATGGCTCAAATACATTTTCTCTTATTAAACAAGAGAAAAAACATGCAGGAAGAGTGTATCTTTGTTTTATTCCTCTTACAGTAAAAAAAAAGAGAAGTAAAAATAAGCATCTTACGTGTAATCTATACAAAACAAACAAAAAAATTGAGATGATGCTTCCCAAAAGAAGGAAAAAAAATGACAGTAATTAATGATTCTGTTTATAGAAAAAAATCTGAACACCGGGTATACTGAGCAATTGGCACTCAAATCATACAGCTCTATCTTCAAATCTCTCACTCAAGTTTTTCTGCTTTTAGCTCAGGAAGAAAACACACATTTCAATTTTCCTAGCTATCCCAAATAAAATATAGAGAATTTCAACATCTTCATACCATGCTTGCTCAGAGAATTGACTCTCTAGAAGTGGATAAAGTATTGCCAAAAACTCTGTTCATAAATTATTCCTATTGCTTTAGTACCTGGAAGTTCTCTAGAAACATCTATTTTTCACTTCTGATGGTAAGAGAGTTTGAAGTGACAGGCTCAGTTGTCAATGGCTACTTTTCTTGGATGAAGTCTCAACCAAAAGACAATCCTTCCAAATGTTGAGATCCCCAGGTTAGTAACAAACAGCACTTTTTAGAATGCTTGGATTTCAGAATGGTTGCTTTTAAAAAATTAACTAAAACATATATTAAAGAATTGTAGATGAATGTGACGAAGTGGTAACATTCATTTTGAAATTTGTTTCAGAAATTAATGATTTCTAGTACCAATATAGCACTGGTGACTTAGATAATTTTTTATGCTGTATATGTGTATCTTCACAATCATTATTTACTCCTGTGGGTTTAGCTCCTAGAAAATACAAGTATTGTAAGTACTGTTCATTAGTGTCAAAACACAAATGTACTTTAAATATTCTTTTCATGCATTATGTATAAGAAAGAGTGGACTGACAGAATGTCAGAAGGAAATGGATTGAATATAACAGTTTAGGGTTACCTAAAGGAGATGTAGCCCTTCAAGCTGGAAGTACCACTAACTTATACATTCTCTTAATCAAAACAGCCTTAGGCAAAGTACCAGTTACATTGAGCCAACAAATGCAGTTAATTGGGGTTATTTTCAAACTACTATCTCAGAGCTAAACCTTAAATAAGGTAATTTTAGAAAAAAAAGCTTCTGGGAACCAAGTCAACCCAGGATGTTATGAAGTTAGAAGCAGGGAAGACTCAAAATATGCACATGTGGAAGACCAGTGGACACACATTAGTTCTTGGTTACATTACACTCCATCAACAAGGAAAGAAACAGCAAGCAGTTCTCAGTACAGGCAGCACAGTATGGCATAATGCCATACAATGGGTTAAAGAGTTTCTGAATTACAGGACTGGTAGCCCTCCACTGTTATCTTGGCCCCAGGGCAGCCCACTTAAGACAGTGGGGAAATTATCAAAGAAAAAACTCCACAATGGCTGCTATCACAGCTGTGTCACCGGTGTTACACCTTTCCCTTTCCCAGCTACACAGCTCCCTGATTGCAACAAATTTGAATTGGTTCTAGTTGATAAGCAAAGTGGCTATGTCTAAATTTCAACATTAGAGTCAGCTGAGAACTATTCTTGCATAAATTTTGCTTTGGGCTGAGTTTAAAGCATGTTCAACATAACTGAAGGGGGATTTGGTTTAGTTATTAGACCAATATAGACACAGAATTACTTTTGAGTTCGTATCATATGATATGGCTGTAATGATTTCACAGATAAGTCTGCTAGGTCATTTCCCAGTTTGGATTTCCAATCTTTATTTTGCTTCTGTTTTATTATTCATCTTGTACTTGGTTCCTGCTGTTCACTTGTATCTCTGTTAACAATTGTGTACAATATAAGGTGTAATGAATTTTTAACAGCGACATGAAAAATTGGCCCCATGGAAATCAACGAATTACCTAGCCAATCCTCTACTTGTCTCCAGCAGCGTTCCACATACATCACAGGAAACAATCACAGAATCATAGAATTATAGAATGGCAGGGGTTGGAAGTAACCTTTAGAGATCATCTAGTCCAACCCCTCTGCAGATGTAGGTTCACCTAGATCAGGTGGCATAGGAACATGTCCAGGCAGGTCTTGAAGACCTCCAAGGAAGGAGACTCCACAGTCCCTCTGGGCAGCCTGTGACACTGCTCTGTCACCCTCACAGTAAAATAGTTTTTTCTTATGTTTTTCTTATGTTTTGGTGTTCCAGCTTCATCCCATTACCCCTTGTCCTGTTGCTAGCTACAATAGAAAAAAGGGATGCCACAACCTCCTGACACCCATCATTTAGATATTTGTAAATGTTAATAAGGTGTCCTCTCATTCTGCTCTTCTCTAGACTAAACAGCCCCAGTTCCCACAGCCCTTCCTAATAAGGAACATGTTCCAGTCCCCTGATCATCTTGGTGGCCCTGTGCGGGATTCTCTCCAGAAGTTCTATGTCTTTCTTTAGCTGGGGAGACCAGAACTGGACACAGGACTCCAGCTGAGGCCTCATCAGGGTGGAGTAGAAGGGGAGAACATCCCTCGACCTCCTGGACACACTCTTCTGCATCCCAGAATGCCATTGGCCTTCTTGGCCATGAGGGCACATTGCTGGCTCATGTTTAATTTGCTGTCCACCAGAACTCCCAGGTCTCTCTAATAACAATGAAATTATTATATATTATGACCCATATTTCAAAATTTTTACAGAATGTGGAATATTAAAAGACTGTTGTAGTCATTTTACTTATATGAAATTAAATATTGAATTTTTGATAGCACTGAGGAATTTCTCAAAGACTTATCTGGGAACTAAAGTCAAAATCAAGATTCCAAAATCTTAATCAGAGCAATAAAATATTAGCCAACCTTTCCCCATAACTAATCAACTAATATTACAGTCACTATTAATGCCGTTAGTCATTGCTACTACTACATTTTGTCAAAATTCTTCAAGACAAAACTCGACATAATCCTGGCAGAAAATGAATGTTAGCAGTGGATAAAATAGTGGACTAGAAAATTGAGTTTCAATTTTTAAAACAGAGAAAGATATAGTATATAGTACAAATATGTGCTACCTCCAAGGACTGGGATGGACTTTACATGTTACATGCTACTTGTAACTGCTGAGAAGACATTTCTCTGATGAAGATTAGTTTAAATGTCCTCAGGGCAAGTTATTACACATTCCATATAGGTGGAATTTATGACAAGTAAAAAATAGGTAGCAATAATAAATGCTGCATATATCAAACTGCATCACTTTTTGCTATTGTCAAGAAATTAATATCGAAGGTTGCCAATATACCTGAAAATGCTGCAACCTATTTAGTTTCTGAAAGCTAATTTCTTAATGTCATAGACATCTGCATAAGCCATAAATTTGAATACTGAGGAAGAAAGTAAGTAAAAATCACCAACCTACTACAAACCATAATGTTCCTGAAAAGACTGATTAAAAAAATTAAACCAGAAAATATTACTCAAGGACAGTTTTTCTAGTCAAGTTCTGTTTATAAAACAGGAACACTATTAATTCAGTGTTTTTAAGGTTTTGGCAATGGGAAGTTAATGAAGTAAGAAAAACCATTGTACTTTGAGCAAATTGCATTTTAACAGCTTTAGCCCCTTTTCTGCTTCTCAAAAACATTCAAGAAAAATCTCACAAAATTTTACATAAAAGTCTGAAGGACTTTATGGGGCATTCTAACTGCATGTGATTATGAGGGAATATATTGGAATGGTCATAGAGACATATGCAGATGATACAGAAATCATTCTATACTCAGCAATGCTGAAAAATCAGATGTGATTATTAGCACCGATTAAACAATACTGGTTTGAAATGAAAGATCAAGTGTTGGCCTATCTAACAATATCACTTTTCCAGTTCTTGAATAAAAACCATGTATTCAACATCTACATGAATTAAGGCTGAATATGCAACAGCATTTTCAAGGGTCTTCATTTTAAATCTTCTAAAACCCTGAAATCTTTTAGTAATACAGCAGCTTTCTTGTGATAGATTAAATAACTGTCACAATTACACAGATTTCTCATTCATGTGTTCAAATGGAGGAGCCAAATGTTCGGTATTAAGTGGCAACTCTTCTTTCATATTAATAATCCCTAACTTAGTAAAGCCTTTTTGTTGAAATACAATACTGGAGTGTATGACAAAGTATGATTGCACAAGTCCTGTGCTGAGAAAATAATTTCTTGCATGAGTACATATCTGTATCTCTTTGTTCAAATACACCTTTGTATTTTTATACGGTGAATAATATGGATTCCCTTATGCTCAAGCCTTCTAATTTGTTTGAGTATGAATAATATTTTAGAAGTTCAAGAGAAGTTATTTATTTCCTGCTTTAAAATAACCCTCTGAGAGCACTTGAAGAATACATTTTATCCTTAATAAAAGTAATATTAGAAGACATATGTCTACTCTGGGCAGATTTTCTGATTATCAGTGTGTTTGTTGCTACAGACTGTCCCATCCTAAAAGGAACATGTCATTGGTAGATCAAATGGCTGCTTAATCAGAGAAAACAGTGCAAGATCAAGATCTTGTTGAATGTCAGAGTTCCTTACAAAGAAAAGTCAAAAACTCTAATTAAAGACCACAAAAACTACCAGTAGAAAAATGAATAAAATGGATGAGTTTAGTTTCAGATGCAGAAGTGAAAGCAAATTTGAGGAAAATAGTAAAAGGTCACAGTTGTTTAGCTCCAATGAATGATCACAAATGTCCAGAAAATAATTTCTAGGTGTTTTGTGTCAATGCAAAATGTTTTTTCACTGTCCCTAGAGATATTTTCACCATCCCTAGAGATATTCAAAAGATGCATAAATGAAGTACTGAGGGATATGGTTTAGTGATGGTCTTGGCAGTGTGAGATAAAAGGTTGGATTTGATGATCTTAAAGGTAATTTCCAACAGAAATGATTCTGTCATTCTGTGAACAAGAGGCACAAATGGTCTCAGAAATGTTACTTCCTGGGCTTGTAGTTGGAGGCATCTATAAATTGAGTACTTTGTTCTGTATGGCCATATGTACTAATTAAGGAAGGAAAGGAACAGAAGGAAACATGTACATCATATCTCCAAGCAAAGAAATGAGGAATGTATCCTGGGCACCCAAGAGGACAGATAAATAGTTGTTCTGTCTTTTTAATGATTCGTGAAGCAAAAACAGAGTAGCCTTAGAGCTGTCCCAGTTCTAAAAGTTTCTTTTAAAATGATTTATTTTTTTTCTCAGGATCTAGTACTATTAAATAACTGAAATTCTCTCCTGTGGTTTTCATCCTGGAATGATGACAAACCAAGAGACTAAGAGTTTATGCACTAAATCCAGAGACAAAATCATAGAATCATAGAATGGCAGAGTTGGAAGTAACCTTTAGAGACCATCTAGTCCAGAAGTAGGTTCACCTAGATCAGGTGGCATAGAAACATGTCCAGTCAGGTCTTGAAGACCTCCAAGGAAGAAGACTCCACAACCCCTCTGGGCAGTCTGTTCCAGTGTTCCATCACCCTCACAGTAAATGCATAGTTAGAAATCTAACTACCATTATTTGATTTAGGAGAATGATAGCACCACTTCTCTCACCTTGCAGATTTGCTATTCTACAATACATGGTATAAAGGCTTGACAAAAATATCTTCATACACACTGAACTTGCTCACAGCATATAATCATTGAGATTTTGGTCCAGTCAATTGGGTTCTTTAGTATCAAAGAAAAGCTTCTTTGATTATCATCCTGTAGAAAGTAAGAAAATAAAACTTTATCCTTTGGCAGATTTTATTTAGTATCTCTCAGTAGCTTGTGGAACTATGAAATTTAAATACACTAATTACTGTAGTTTATACCAAGCAAGTAGTGTTATGAGTGATGCTTCTTCATTAAGGAATGCCTAATGAAAAGATATGATGCTTAAAAATATGACATCCAAAACCTAGCTAGACTTCTACAATCATATGACTCATGCAAGTAAGGCAGGATCTTTATGCTAGCTAGCTAGAGAGGCTACTATCACATCTCGTTTTGCTACTGTAAATGCCAAGCAGTGACAGCGAACCAACTGGTATTTCACACTTAAACTCACAAGCCTAAGACATTTAGAATGAGGTTGAAAGAGTTCATCAGTTGATGAAAAGGCTTATTCTTTATAAGGAAAGTACAAAGGATAATCATAGCCTTCTATGACTATCAGAGCTAAAGTCCTTGTGAAGACACTGGTTGCCATGAAAAGACCTAAAAGAACACCCTAATTTGGTAACAATCTAACTCTGTTTGTAATATTACATATCATCTCACGTAACATCTTTACAGCATCTTGCAGATCAAAAGATGCAATCCTGTTCTTTTCTGGAGCAACAGAATCACTCATTGATGTAATTTGCTGTAGTTTTCTAACAAAAAGAGTTAAATTTTCAGTATCTAAGGCTGCTTTCACCTCTGTTCTTTTCTGTAACCAGAAATATTTGCTGTGGAGCCCTTTTCCCTGAGAAATGAACTCTCACTGGTTCTTTAATGTTAGAGATGCAAACATGACTGACACGCGGCTACTGAAGAAGAATACTGGGATCTGAAATAAATGGTATATTGATAGTTCAATGTCCACTTTTTAGCTGCTTTTAAATAGCTACCAGTCCCTGGAGTCATCAAAAATCTCCATACAAATGGATTGCCTCAACATGCAAGAAATTCTTAAGTCTTTGTTCTCCACTTGAAAATCTGGAATCAAATGATACCCTCTGGATTCCCTCTCATTTGTTACTAGGAATGTCTTCTAAGAACCACAGCCGTGATAATCAGTCACAGATATTTAGGGATCTTAGAAAACAGCTGCAATTTCATCTTTAAAAAGAATAAGAGTCCTTTCCTAAGTTCTTGCAGTAGAAACACCCCAAAATGACAGTAAGTGAGCAAGGACTTTATGGAGTAACACTGCAAGAACACCTCATAATGCGCAGCTCAAAATTACGGCACAGCTGCATAAAACTCCACCCCTGCTTCCCAAGGAACAAATATCTGATGTCTTGGTTTCTTTGTTCTTTTTCAGCAGTCAAAGCAGCTTCCAGAGAGGAAGGGCTACAGGACATTTAGTATCTTAATCTGGAATGCAAGATCTTATTTTCTTTCACCTAGATATTTCTCTCTTGTCTATCTTCCCCCAGAACTGCACTGTGTCAAATTAAACATGCTGGATCTCAAAGCCCTGCACTAACAGCCAAGGAAAATGTAGAAGCTGAATAATGGTGGAGGTTAAAGACCATGTGTTATCCAGGAGCTTATTCAAGAGGAATAGTCAAAGAGGAAGCTAATTTATCTGAAAGCTCCACAAATTACTTATAGGTATCATGTGCCACTATATGAATTACTGCAGTTCTTACTGCTAATTAAAGCAGGCTTTCCCGTAAAACAAGGTCAGGGCTTTGAGGCTAGTGATAACAGAGTACAGAACTCCCATTTTAGTATTGATACACTGAGAGAAAGTGCAATCGAGCATGGGAGCTGTAGAGTGACAGAAAAGGGCTTTTCATAAAAAATAAAAATTCACAGGACAATCTGAAAAAATCTGGGTTATAGTACACAGTAAAAGGCATATTTAGGCCTTCATCTGTAGTACTGTCAAAGATGGGCCACTAATGGTTGTGCTGGTCTATGAGGAATACAGATAGGTCCTCAAGGAAGCTATATGTGGGTTTCAACAATAATTAAAAGTTAAGGGTATTCAGCTTTAGGCAGACACAGAAGGTCTATTTTTACTCAGCAGAACACTGAGAGGAAACAGGATGCTCCATTCCTTTTAAAACTGCAGAAGAACATGCAGAAGCAAGTGGTTTAGAGCATGACCCCAGTAACAGTGGCTAACAATACTTGCATCTGTGTGTTTTGCAGTGTGAATACACACACAGATAATTATTAAGATAAACTCTATTATATGCTCTTTCTCTGCCTTCGAGGAACTTTTAAAAATATATTTCTAAAGCCAGTGAGTGAATTTAAATATGCTTGAAGCACTCTGCTTAGATGCATCATCTGCAAAGCGCAGTGCTTGCCGATGTTTTTCATTACTCTCTGACTACATTTTAAACAGACTTTGCTCCTTCCACTCAATAAAAAAAAAAAGTCAGAAAAAAAAAGGTAGGATTGAAGAAAATAAATGATAAGAATTTTTAATTTTAACACCCAAGTCCCAGGACTATACTGACTTTTGGCAGACAGACCACAAAGCATAGACTAAAAAAGGAATTCCTAGTGTTTTAATACTCTTAACTGGTCTACGTTTGGTCCACTTTTTAAAATTTGAAAATCTTCTCTACACATTAAGGCCTACAGAATTACTTAAGATTTTCCTAGCATTATTTTTTTAATTGTAGTGAGAATACTGCGAATTAGCTAACGTGAGGTAACTAACAGCTGCTGTTGTTTTCTATTTGTTGTTGAAGACACCATTTTATCAATTGGTTCTGAAAAATTTTACCAATCATCTCTTATCAGTGAACAAAATCAAGAAATACTTGGAAAGAAAAGGAAGCAAATAGGGATGGCAATGAAAGCAAAAAAAGACAATTCATGCCACTGAATCTACCCCTCTCTTGAGAGCTAATCACCTCAGCTTGTAACATGAAGAAGAGTGGGATGATAAAAGAAATGTCAACAGCAAATAGGTTTTTTCTTAAATCAGTATAAATATTGAAAGTTTTCAAATGTTTGAAATGTTGATGCAGGCATCTTTTTTTTTTTTTTTTTTTTAAATCATTTCCAGGAACATATATAAGCTTCTAGATGATGGGATTGCTTAATGCTTTTAATCTTTCAACCTCAGCAAACAAATTGGTGTTGTTCATTCACTGAAATGTTAAGCACATTTTGTTCTGGAAATGTCTCTTTCAAATTTTATATATTTTGAACCTATTTTGTTTCTTGTGCTTTTAGCCTTTTGGTACGTTTTTTAATTTTTTCAAGCACAGTTAATATGCAAAAAGCATAATTTAATTGAGCAGTAAAGATCCTAATATTTTCATGCATCTAAGAAATTTAATATGCTCTGCAGCTCACTGAAATAAATTCAATTCAATAAGGTTTTACTTTTTACCCCTCATTGTTTACTTAAGCTTTTATTACCAGTAAGGTGCTCATAACAGGTGAAGAAATGACAGCACGGAAGCCTCAAGTCCTCTAAATACACACCAGCTGGCAATAATTCAGGTGGAAGCAATACAAAGTTATTCCAGCAGTGCAGATCCACCTCACATCTGACCTAACAGTGCTATCTTTTTTAAAGCAAAATGGCTAGTCAGATTCCATATTTACTCAATTTTGTACCTTCATGTGAACTTCCAACTGTGCCAAAATGTGTGTGTTCTACAATGCTCTTGCCAATATATCAACAATCATTCTTCACCTTAGTAGGATTTAAAGAAGAGCTTCCAAATATGCAGTCAGGTACTGGGAATCAGTATTTCCAGTGCCTCCTAAGAGTAAGAGGTGGATGAGAAAATGCTCATGAAGAGACAATAAAAGCCTACAGAACTGAATAAACACAGGTCTGACACTTAAATGTGCATCTGGAAAGGTGCAATTTACATTTCCAGATTTGCTTCAGAAATTTACATTAGTTACAAGGCATAATCCTTCAAATTTAATTTCAAATCTCTGCCATGGACTCTTTCAGCACAGTTTGTAGTGCACCATTATGCCCTGAAGAAAAAAATCAAAGCTACGATGCAATATATAGCTCATTGGCAAATTATTCATAATTGCCAAGAGCATGCATCAGATCCCAGGACTGTGGAAATACATTTAAGAAATAGATTTCCTCTTTTATTTTCCATGAAAAATGCAGTATGATGATTTTGCTTAATGGCTGCATAAAGCACATCTGTAACAGTAATAGTAATATAAAGAAAGACTGTAAAACTATTCTATAAATCTATCTTTTCATTAGAAAGATGTTATTTTGCCACCATAGTGCTATGAAATATAGACGTTATTTTTAAATGCTTGTACATACCATAGATATCTACTTTCTTTCTTTGCAAAACTCTGAATACGGGTATCATAGAACCACAAATTAGGATGGGTGGAGCATGTACATAAACTGGATTAGAATACTTTGAGAAAAGTGAATGTATTATTCGATCATATGACATAAGCAGTATTCTATAGTTTGTCTTATATGTAGGTTTTATGACATTAATTCTGACATCAGCAGAAAGGTAAATATGTATGGAGTTAAATATTAAAGCACGCCATGGGGTATCTTGCTAATCTGAACTTTACTGCCATTTGAGTTTATCCATGAAGCCGAACTTTTTCCAGATTTGGTCTGAACTCTTGTCAAAACCACATGTAGTTAAAGGGAAAAAAAAGTGAATAAAAGTTTACCACTCTTAGATAATAAAATATCACTTGCCCTGCAGAGCTTCCGAGAAGATAATAATGAGGCATCTGCTAGGTTCCATGTAATTACAGCAAAATGTTGAAGATGTGGTAAATGATCTCACAGTCAAGACACTGTGGACCTATTCCTCACCCTAGCTCTGATTTGCCAAATGACCTTTCATTTTAGACTCTTTAGATGTCAGTCTCCTTAATTGCAAATTGGTGGTATCAGCATTTATAAGGCACTTAAAAAATCTACACACAAAATTGCTATCCAAGGCCCATACACATACTAATGTTAACAAATGTATTTGATCAGCTACTATAGCGATAAAATCCAAAAGTTGAATAAACTTTCTCTTTGACAAACACTGAGTGATCATTGCTAAGAATACTTTACGGTATTATTGTTAATTCATCTACTATCAGCACAACATTTAGCTACAGACTAAATTACTCACGCCATACAAACACAGAATAAAAAGATGGTTTATGTACCACATGGGTTACAATTTAATCTAAAAAAAATAAAAAAACCTCAACAAAACAAGAACATTGAGAACAAAGGAATAGTGATAGAAAGACAAATTGACTAGCATGATGGCCAGTAATCTTATCCAATCTTATCCAATTTGCAGAATACTTGTATAGACGAGCTAAACAGTGTCATAAAAGTGTGTTCACTTCAAGGACCTGTGCCAGTGCCATCTTCATCTTTTTTTTTTTTTGGTATTGAAACTACAGCTCCTCTTCCTTTCCATTTCTGACTGCTCTGAAAATTAAATTATCCACTTCCCATAACCTATGGTAACTTTACATTATGTCAAAGGAAAGCAAGAGCAATATAAAGCATATTGAGTTTTTTCTACCTGTAAAAAGGATCATATGTTGATGAGAGGTACATATTGGCCATATTGAGAAATGTGCTATATTTATTAATGAAGAGAGAAGTTAATGAAAGACCTGCACAAGGACTAATTACCACAAAGAACTGAGTTCTACATCACTAAAGTGGTTAATCTGACCAGCATCTTTAGCCCTTACTAAAAAGGCAGTCAGAGCAGAGGCAAAAATTTTGCTCATTAACACACAGAACAAACTTGTGAGTAACATAAGGATGTGCACTCCCCAAGTTCCCCAAGTGAGATCTCTGCTACAGAGACTTTGCAGGTCTTGCCTCTCTGCGGAGTTTCTCAGAGATTACTAAATGTAAAAGAAATCCTTCATAAAAACTTGATGTAATGTGAGCTCCTCACGTGCCAAAAATACCTTGCACTCTGGTTGTTGACTCATCTTCAGAGAGCACTTGCAATCCTGATCCTCTCTGATCAGTAGTGCATGGTATTGGAATTTTGCCACTTATATACACAGAAAAGATGCTTGACATGTGACACAAGTGTGTGAAACACATGAGTGATTTTCCTTGAACCTATTACTCTATGAATTCTTTTTCTGTCCCGGTCAATATATCATCTTTTACTCACTAGGATAAAACAAATAACAGAAGGCATTATTTAAAACATATATTTTTTTTTATTCTTTCAACCTCTCTGCAACTGCACAACCAATTTACAAATATAGTAGGCAATATTTCAGCTACAAAAATAAGAAAATTGCACTGAATAAAAAAAATAAAATAATTCTGGTCTTATAAAAATCTCCTTAGGAAGAAAATTTCTCACCACTCAAAACTGGAGAAGTAGCCGTTTTAAAGTAGATTCTATCTGCCTGCATCTATCATCCTTTCTCCTGTTTGTCAAGACTTCGTGGCCTTGAGCTGTGCATTAATTCATAACGGTCAATTAAGTTCATCCTTTATTTAATCTGTTTAATAAATTACTACTAAACAGTCCTTCTAGTAATTTATGAACATAAAATAGTGGCTTTACAGGAGGTCACTTACAGCTTTTCCGAGCTACAGAACAGCTATTCCACAGCATTATAAATTTTTTCTCTCATATAATATGTGTCTGCCTCTCCATGAATTTAGAATGGTTTGGCTAACATTTCTATATGATGGTATTTTTCCTGAAATACAATTTTTTTATGCTTTCAAAACCAACTTAAAATTCAGGAGTAGATATTTAGTATTATTACATTTCATGTAAGACATAAATTCATCTTAGAATGATGGAGTTTTATAGAAAGGTAATGTTAGATAAGAGTCCTAGAACTTCCCCTTCACTCTCTAGTGTCCTCCTTAAACTACTCAGATTAAAAACAGCGTTACAGATGTCTACTATAGAATTCTAACCCAACTTAAAAACCCAACTAAAATGTCAACCTGTGGCTGTAATCTAAAGTAGACTTAAAGGATGAGGTGAAAACACGTATTTTAATACCCAGAAAAAAAGGGAATTCTTTCTGTTTACTCAACTAGTGGGAGTTTAGTGATGTTTAAGTTACTCATGTGCACTGCTGTGTTAGTTAAACAGTTCTTCTTTATCAAATTTTGGTCTGGATGCAGTAGTGGAATATTAGAAGTAATTACAGTCCAATTGTGTTGATCTCAATTTTTTTAAAATAATTATTTGATTTTTTTCATTAGTACCAGATAGCAGTACATTGATAACAGCAATGTATCTACACCTTGGATGAGTCATCTGTCTCCATTGATATAAACTGAGCTTAAAAAAAGTTTAATAAGATGTAAATAAAGAGTTAAATATAAAGATAGCTCTAATGTCCCTGATTTTGGTGAACCATGTTAGATTTTCTTTGCTTCATCTTGAATGTCTTGTTAAAGTCTTAGTAGCTATTGTAACAAAAGAGCTTCTAAAGAGCTACAGCCCCAGCATCTTGACATGAGAAATTTAAACCAAGAGAAATATCTTGCAAGTGAAAGACGTCTCAGAACTCCCTCCTGGCCAAAGAAATGTTAAGTTTGTTTCAATGTCTGATTTAAAATATTAGCCTACAGCAAAAGAGCAAAAGTATTTTCTCCTTCCTTCACCTCAAGTCAGTTGGTCCACCATGAAAATGTACAGACATTAAATGTATCAGATGGCACAAATTGTGTTCTATAAAAATATTCCTCCTTGCTATAATGGGAAATGTAGAAAAATAGACATCAGGATGAATCATAGGCGTTACACTTAGTGGTAACTTTGGCCAGTTAACATATATTATAGCTTTGTGTCTCAATAAAAGGAATAACATGTTGGATGGTTTGGTTGGTTTGTTGGGATTTTTAAAAATCTTTTTTTTCAACTAAAATGACTATGAAGCCAAATTAATTGGCATATAGTGCTACAATCTAGTCTTTTAAAACAGAAGCTCTACTTGAAAAGTTAATTGTGGACATATCCTCAATAACAGTATAATAAATTGAAAATTTGCTCTTTAGAGGAAATTCTAAATGTGCAGACAGAATTTAGATGAAGGTTGGATTTTTTTATTATAGTAAGTATGCATTTGTACAAATTACACATCCTCTTTCTTGTTAAACTTAAAGAGTGAACTCAGCCAGTGGGTTTTTTTTTGTGTTCTACTGGACTTCTAATGTTATTAAGTTTTTGAAATTTAGAATTAGAGTAAAATCTGATTAACCCAGTTGGTGAGCAATACAAAGCAACAACCACCTCAAGGTTAATTGTTTTGCCAGAGTGATTTCAGTGTCAACTCTGAGAATAAAACTTGAAGCCTTACTATCACATGGGCAGAACTCAGAAAGAAGCAGTGTGTCTTGTAGTACTCGACTACTTCTGAGAGTCAATTGTTCCTAATGAATATTACAATATGTGACAGACAAGCTTCCCTGGTGATAATAAAAAGATTAAGTAGCTAAAAAGCAGCCCTCAGCAAAATAAAAATGAATAGTATGCTTTTTTAAAATGGAAAAGGAAACAAAATACTTTGATGACAGACAAAAATAATCAGAAAGACTTCTAAAAACTGAGATATAAAAGATAGCATTCTGGCACCTATTAATGTAATAGCTTCGTAACTATTTTTCTGATACATAGAAATCTTTTACCTGGATGTCCATAAAGTAAAATCTTTCCCTTCTGGATGGGAAGACAAGTTCAAACATTCCAACACAGGTTTGAAATGTTTGAAAACCATACCCAAGAACCAAATGTTTATGATTAAGTTCTGTGAACTTTCTTCTAATTCCAGATCACTCATCTTTTTGTGAATGGTCTAATTTTCACCCTTTTTTCTGACAATTAGATATGAAGTCCAGCAATATCATCACATGCCTGTGCATAACAGCAAAAGCATCTTCTTAATGCAAAGAAGTAGTTAATATGGCTGATGGCAGTTTTCACAGTATTGTGAGCAGTACTGTGTTTGCATAGATCAGATTACCACATCATAGACTACTAGAACAACCTATACCACAAGGAACATAAAAAATCATGGATCAGATCCTTGCAAACCCCAAATTTATTTTCAACCCAGCCACGTCTTGGAGGAAAAGAAAAAAAAATAAAGGTATTATATGAAGGTAAATCTTAACATAGCTTGGTGTTATGTGTGGTGAGAAAATTAACTCCATCCTAGCCAAATCCATACAGCTGCTAAATAAATGATTTTGTCAAAGATAACAAGATTGAAACAAGGAATGAAAGTGTCAAATATTGCAACTCAGTATACTGAGGATATATCATACATGAAACTGAAGCTGATATTTTTTATACTGTTTTTGTTGCATTCTAAGAATGTCTTGTATTAATATTGATCTATTTAGAAAGCAAACCAGTAAAAAATGAAATATAAATTATTTTTAAAATAGAATTTTAAGTCATTGATTCTCTTCTAGTTCAAAAAACAAGGTATATTGAATATATGCATCCATATAGAACAAGCAGAATGTTTTAGCATGAGAAAATCTATTATGCTATCAATCATTATAGTTAGCAGGCAGTATTTGCAACTTAGCTCTTATATACATTGTACCTGATATCAGCACAATATAGAAAAGATTTTCTATTACCACTTACAATCATTTATATAGATCACAGCAGTAGGATTAGACTTTAGTTTGATTTTTCAGGTTCAAATCCTTTCCTAAACCTTTTTGTTTCTGAAAGGTAACATTTGTCTGTCAACTTATCTGACTTATAAATCTATATGTTAACTTGGTTAGCATTCCTAAGAATGAGAATATTTTTAAGCAGCACTTTAAAAACTTATTTCAACTGATCAGTTTCCTGAGAAAACACCTGTAATAAACAAGTTAGAATTTCTCTCTATGGCAAAATATGCTGGACATGCCTCTCTAGAGGCATGAATCTTGCAGCAGGGATAGGTCACATCTTTTGCTGCGTCAAGGAAAAGTCAGAAAACTGAGCTGCTGCAACTAATTGATACTGTGACATTGTCAGACTAATGATTAAAGAAAAATCTTTTTACCTAAGTAAAATGGAACGTATGGAATTCTTAAATGGGAATAAAAAGGACAGAGAGACATTGATATCTAAGCAGAGGCATCACATAGATTCAGTGAAGTCTTAAGACACGAATGCACCACTAGGATCCTCAATATTCCTTTGATTCATGCCCAAGCACTGTAAAATGCCTGTGAAAATTCCAGTCACCAACAAATCTCTCTCATACTGAGACAGCAGGCTTTTGAGAAAGCTGTAACCACATCAAAATTGATAGAAAAGAAAATTATGTGGTAAATCTTTCTGTACCTTAATTAACAAAATCAGAACCAAGACACGAGTTACTTCTTTCTAATCATTATACACTCCCCTAAGTAATATTACAGCATAAAGAAGATATTCAAATACATCATTAATCTCCCTAGTCCAGAAGCATTTGCATTGTAAATAAAGAAATCACTACAAAAGGTGGTGAAATATTGACTTTTGCTACTTTGCAAAAAAGTAAATCCCACAACAAGGCAGAAGAGCTGGAGTAAAAGACTACCTGATATGGCTAGTGTCGTGGTTTGGCCCAGATAGCACAGAAGCACCACAACATTCTCTTGCTCCGTGCCCCCCATTCATCCCTACCCTCATTAGGATGGCGGAGGCCCCAGCAAAATGGGAGGAAAAAGATAAGCAAGGTTGTTGTGGATTAAGACAAGGGCAAGGAGGGCTCACTGCCAATTACAGTTCTGGGCAAAACAGATTCCAGTACTTAGAGAGGAAAACAGGAATGTTTATTCTACTACCTACAAGAAACAGAAGGGAATAAAGCAAAAAGGGAGTAGGATGATGAGAAAATTACAACCAGCACTTAATATCTCCCTCCCCATCCCTCCTTTTTCCCCCTTTTTCACTGCCCCTGGCTCGGGGTCTTCAGCAAAATGAGTCTCTGCTCCTGATTTGGAGTTTCTAGCAAAATGAGTCACTGCCCCTGATTCTATTATCAAAATAAGTCTCCACCGCTGACGCAGGGTCTTTAAAGAAATGCAAATAAATAATAATAATAATAATAATAATAAATGCTTCACCAGTCCTCTCCATAGAATGCAGGGGAGTCTCTGCTCCAGTACACCTCTCCTCCTCTTGTTCCTCACTGACCTCAGAGCCTTCATGGTTGTTTCTCTTCGCACATCATGCATCACTACCAGCCAGAAAAGAAGAAGAGATGGAAGAAAGAAGAAACGGGAAGAAGCTTCCTCTTCAGGCTTCTTAAAAAATGATCATGGAGATGTCTAATTGGCTCAGCCCCAGAAGTGGGTCTGGCTCAAAGCTGGGGGGAGTTTTGAGCAACTTCTTACAGGAGCCATCTTTACAGCCACTTCCCTCTTACCAGAAACGGCTGTCATGTTGAACCATGACAGCTAAAAATTCCCGTAACCCTTTTCCTTTTCTTCTTCTGTTCTTCTTCTTCTGTTTCCCTCTTCTCTTACTTTTCCCATCTGATGTGAAATATTATAAGAGAAAATGTAAAGTAAAAGGCATGCTTGGGATTTTTTAATTAAGAATTAGGAAGATATCATTGAATTGCTTTGGGTTCTGAGGAAGTATTGTCCTTCAGCTGGCTATGCCAGCACTTAAATTTGCAAGTGTTTAAAAGTTTAAGAAGCAGTAACATGCTTGGCAGAGTGTAACTCTGTATCTTGGTGTTTCCATTGCAGCTCAGATGCACATGGACACATCAGAGTCATGCTATTCATACTTAGAAAGAAACTGGAAGAAAACAAAGTAGTACAGATGGATTTTAAAAGGGACTAATTAGTTTTTAAATAGAAAAACAATATTGTTGTTTCTGCTAAGACAATTAAAGGAGAATTTTAAAATGATTTCTTACATTTGTTTCCACTACTCATTTCCCTTGTCACTGCTTTGGAAAAAAACACTTGCATTGCAAAGGCAAGCATGCAGTATTTTGGACATGTTTTGTCCTCCTCTGGAACATATTTTTTTTCCTAAAGGTACTATACCAAACTATCAGACAAATATATTTTTCTAAATTTCATTTATATAATCATGATCACATCTTTATGTCCATTACATTATGCAAAACTCTATAAAATGAGAGATAGCCCTTTCCTGCTTTTGTTCTGTCACTTTGTTTTCACAGTCAGTCTCTTTGATTACAAAAAAAGTTACAGCTTGGGTGTGTATGAGACCTCAGTTTCAATAAACTTACAAATATATTTCTATCTCTACATGGAGAACACTTTTTTAAAAAGGCCTTTACATTAAAATTTAAAAGACTGTCAGAATGACAGTAGGCTGTTTATACCTGTTTCCATTCTCATCATAATTACCATCATAGGTATAGATTCAAACTGCATCATTTTTCTCTCCTGTTGCAATCCATGGCACAAGAACGAGCTTTTAGAATTTTAATGGTTCATATATTCTATAAGTTAAGTACAGTTCTGTATAGCTTTGACCTTTTCAATATTCTGTGATTTGACTGACTGGCTACTCTAATTTTTCCCCTGTTTACAATCTCTGAAACCTGTGGAGAAGTAGCAAAATGCCCAGCCAATCAAAATACCGAACACTGAAAAGATCAAAGTAGTAAAACATACTACAGTTTTTCACAGAATATATTGGGCATTAAAATTTTAATATCACACTATAAAAAGATAACATTTTCCCCTTCAACTCTAGACACTATAAAAGTAGAGACACTAGTGCAGCAAAGGTGATATCACTAAACCAAATAACACAACTTATACTACCCATGCTTTCTTGGTTTAGACTGTTAGACATTTCCTCAAATAACTAGCTCTTTCGTAGTATTGAAATTAAATAAAATTCAACTTCAATTTGATAACTTTGAATACAAACTCATGATTTTCCAGTATGTGTTCCAGCTTTGTAAACTGCAGTGATAGATGCTTTTGGTCTTGTTGAATGCACACCACAAAACTTTTGTTAACAGTAGTCAACATTTCTGACTTGGCCTTATATGGAATTTTCATCTTCTTTGTGGTTTATAGACACAGGGTGAGCCTAGTAATGTAGAGACAACTTGACATGGTGTTTGTTTACACAACTCATTTGCACACCTACACTGGTTAGTAAATAGCAGTAGCAGCAAGTGACACCAAAAAAAAAATCTGTTGCTTTGCCAATACAGCATTGTACTAGGAAAAAACAAAACCATATCATCTTACTATGTCAAGAACGTTAATAGTACGCAATTAACAAAAAGGATTGAAAACCAAATGTAAACAATGTTCATATGACAGAATCTGAATACTTTATGGATTAATTTTCATGTAGTCACTGCAGCATAATTAGGTTATGGTACTGTAATGTATTACCCCGTTATCACAATGCATGTTTCTTTATCTACTTTCTAATGAAAGTAGACTTAAACAAGATGAAGAGAACTAATATGATTTGATTTGTAATTCTTTCCCTGAGAACGTCCAAATGACAATCTCATGACTGATATTCTTATCAGAGTGGCCTATTTCCTACCTTTTGAATGCAAATTGATAATGTGCATCCTTAAAAGTTTCCAAACCAACAATTACATAAATTTGTCCTTATAATGGTGATCCTGCTTGCAAGTCTACATTTTGTGGTATGGTCAAACAGCAGGCATAGTCACCAAGGAAACAAAGAAAGAAGGTACTTCAACATCAACCTTCACATTGGAATAACAAATGTCTTATAAGACAAGAAGAAGTTATAATATTTGTTATTTATATTATCAAAACTATAATTTAACAATTCTAGCTGGCAAAATCCAAAGACAAGGATGCCATCTAATTTGTTGCACTATGCTCGTCAGCAAGGGTTACATGCAATGGTGCAAGACCTCTAGTGTTAATCTTCCTCACCTACTAGCCACTTGGTTATATGATCTCACATTGTGTGCTATGCTGTTCTGTCTTTCTCCCTTCATATTTCATTGCAGTTATCAGATATCCCATCCTCTTTCTTTCTTTCTTTCTTTCTTTCTTTCTTTCTTTCTTTCTTTCTTATGGTCTGTTTCTTGTACTGTCTCACTGAAATGGCTCAATAGAACTGCAAAAGCATATTCTAAACATAAAATCACTTGTAACTCCTGAGAAAATGCTATTCTAGTAATTTTCCTATACATGAATTTAGAAAGAAATATCTATAACAACAGTAATTTGGGTAGGGTCGAGGAGAAATGACCAAAGTGCTTGTGTATTGCTGTCCTGGTTTCAGCTGGAACAGAATTAATTTTCTTCGGGACTGTGTTTTGGGTTTAGTGAGAGAATAAAATTGATAACACACTGATGTTTTAGTTGTTGCTAAGCAGGGCATATCCTAAGTACTTTTCAGTTGCAGGTGCACAAGAAGCTGGAAGGAAGCATGGTCAGGACAGCTGACTCAAACTAGCCAAAGGGTTATTCCATACCACAGTAGGTCATATCTAGTATACAAACTAAGGGGAATTGGCAGGGAGGGGCAGATCACTGCTTGGGAACTGGTCAGTGGGTGGTGAGCAACTGCAATGGGCATCACTTGTCTTTTCCTGGGTTTTATTTCTCTCTCTTTTTGTTATCTTAACTTTAATTACAACTATTATTATTGTTATTATCATGTCTTATTTCACTTTAATTACTAAACTGTTCTTATCTCAAGCCAGAAGTTTGACTTTTTTTTCTCGATTCTCACCCCCATCCCACTGGGAGTTAGGAGTGTGAGTGAAGAGCTGAGTGGTACTTAGAAGCATGACAATTTCTCTCCACTTCCACCTGAAAGTAGCGAGGCAGATGTTGGTCTGTTCTTTCATGTAACAAGTGATAGGACAAGAGGAAACTGCCTGAAGTTGTGCCACGGGTGGTTTAGATTGGATATTAGGAAAAGAATTATTCACTGAAAGGGTTGTCAAGAAAAGTTGTGGAGTCGCTGTCCTTGAGGTATTTAAGACAGGTGTAGATGGGGCACTTAAGGGACATTGTTTAGTGATGGGCTTGGCAGTGTTTGGTTATAGGTTGGAGTTTATCTTAAAGGACTTTTCTAACTGAAATGATTCCATGATTCTATGATTCCATAAATATCAACAGAGAGTAAAAGCAAGAAGACAGAAAGATTGGCAATTTGATTTGATGTGACACATGTAAATGCCAGGCACGAAAAAAAGCCAACATTCTTTTTTCCATAAAATTAGTGGATATAAGCTAGCCATGAATACACTTAGATGGGAAACTGGATGATGTTTTTTAACAATCAGAAGAATATGTTTCTGTAGAAAGACTGGAACAGCAGCAATGGAAGAAAAACAACCTTATCTTGAAATACAAAAGAAAAGTACATTGTCAAAGGCTTTTATTGCAACTCATTCTTTCTGCACTACTTTTTACAGCCTTAGTGAATACATGGTTTATTTTGCTCCTGATTTATCATGAAAAGGAGGATAATGACATTTATTTTGTATGTCTATTTGGTAAAGTGTAGACTGATCTAGAGAGATGTCTTACTGAGTTAAATGCTGTAAAATTAAGCTTGTGGTATTGCATGAGATAATCCCTCTCCAAAGCAATTTCAATCATCAAGAGGAATATCAACAAAAAGAAAGATTATTTCTGACTTAAAAGCAACCTGTAATTGTTCAACAGGCAATAGAGGGCACATAATTTCTTCTGTCTCAGATGCTTACCAGAAGAAAGTTTACACCGACCATTGCCAGTCCACTTGGCAATATCTGTCTAAAACCTGTGGGAACATCCTCCAAAACATCACAAGAACATGTTCCCCGTTATAAAAATGTCAACAGGAAATTTAGAGTTACTCAATTACAAACACTGTACTTCAGAGAACAGCTGAGGAATGAAGATGCCAAACTCAAGCATTTCTATCTGGCAGATAGCCTAACAGAAATCAATTCAGTTCTACAAGAAAATCTCCTCTAGATTAAGTGGAGATTTAAGGACACACAGCAAGTAGAAATGAAGTTCAGTTCCAAGTAGAGTTGCTGCAAAAGTAGAGTTGCAATCCAAAGATTATTCCTGTTTGTCATTATGTCATAAAAATAGTTACTTTCTGACTCCAATGATAAGGTATCAGAAATAGTGAAGACCATGGTAAGAGAGACTCTTGAATCATTTCCATAACTGAAAGTACTCCTTGCAGTTGGTTGGATAGAAACAGTCTTTTCTTCAAGTGGTCCTATCTATCAACCAAGACCTAGAGATGTCCTCACAATCTCAAGCTGACAATCTGCTCTTCTTTCTATTTTATTGAATGTGAAAGAGGATGTTAACAAATATGTTTATAACTTAATCTGTTTGTAACTTTACATGTAGAGGATTAGTCTTTTTGTCTTACTCTGTGGTTAATGTTGAGAGGCCAGTTCAAACCTAATTTTAGCCCTCTATGTCTTTGCTGGAGGACTTGCTATCCTTGATTATATGTGAAGATAAAGGCACCTAGATTCGCAAAGCCAGGACTAATCTTTGTAGGCATCCACTATATTGCTGTGGGAGAATACTTTCACAAATGAAAACTAGGAAAAAACAATATCAAAGGTGGAGGAAGAAAATTTTTCAATTTAAAAAAAATTAAATTTTTTAAAAAAAATTTAAGACAAGACACACTAGAAAGTGAAAGTACTACTATTTGAAAATAGTCTGGTTTGTGAGACTACATGCAAAATCAAAAAAAATGAGGTACAGATGCTTTTTTTTTTCCCCTGCCTTACTCTTGTATCTTTATATATTTCAATTCACCAAAGAAAAATCCTTAAATGCTGAAAATGCTAAGAATGGGGGAAAACAAAAGCCTGTAAGAGCCTTCTCTTGCATCCTCCGCTTTTACAAAATTGTATGATCCAGTCCTTTTCCATTTTTGGAACTAAAACCTTAGTGAGGTTTAAAAATGTTCTGAAACATCTTTTCATGTGAGGAAGGCTATTTTCATGCTGCTTTGCTCCTACAAACTCGAGAATTAATGTCTTTCTCTCAAAAGCCTCTTGTAGAGAGCTTTCCAATGCTGTTTAATAAACTCAAGAGGTTTGAATAAACATCTAGATCTTTGTTTGCAACCAGCTAAGCATTTCTGAATTTTATTGAATGTATATTGATACCATAGGTATCAGGTAGCATTAAATATCCTTATAGGATTAGTTGACCTGGGTATTCCTGTTAAATACAAATTAAAAAACTGTTTATAAAGATAAGTTTAGGCACAGAAGTGTTTTCTGAGGCTACTTTTCTAGTTGGTGAGAGGAGACAGTGGGTCTTTCTAATCAGAGGCCCTGCTCCTTGATAAATCTCAAAGCTAAATTGCTTAACTGCATTCCACACTCTGCCTGTTTCTAGTGAATTACAATGTATTTCCTATTTTATTTTTTTCATAGCGGTTTTGTTTCATTTATTTCACTTAAATAGGGTTAGTTTGTCTCCTGATAATGAGCATAGTCATATGATACCGCATAGTTTAAAATTACCCTTTAGGAAGTAAACAAACTCAGCATGAATTTGATCCCACACCTCCTCTGCTCTTTCTCTTTTGTCTAATGCAGCATATACATAAAAAGAACACAAGTTGAAGAAAATAAATTATATTCCAACTGACAGGCATTACCATTGACAATATTTGTCAGAATTCTGGTATATAAACCATGTTTTGATAATGAGGGTAATACAAGTTGCTGAGAGAGGCCACTGAAGACATTATTACACCAATGGCAATGATTATAATAAAGTCATTGGAAACAAGGGTAAGAAAAATAAACATTATGTAACTATCATTGAAAAGTTCTACAACTCAGACCAAATCCTTTTGTTAATTAATTCATAGTTATTAATAAAACATGTTCAGTAATGTATAAGACTAAGAGAGTATTATTATAGCGATTTATTTATGCCTCAATATGTCAATCAACATTAATTATGTCCTCAAATCAATATATACACAGTCTCATTTTTAAATAGTTTACTCCAAAACAAACAAGCAAAAAAAAAAAAATCAAGCTGCTTTTATACATGGTGAATGCAAATTGAAAGATTTATATGGTAGCTTTGGTTTGGTTTTTGTGCTGATAAAGACACGCTTAAATTCAGAGTGGATGTAGAACGAAGTTCTGTGTAGGTGGTCCTATGTAAGAAAATGTCATAGGCAAATTAACTTTATCACCAAAGAACAGCTATATGTACAAGTAGGTTGTCATTACTGAATTTCATAGTAAAACAGCTGGTAACTTCCAAGAACAGAATTAAGGCATAGGATGAATTAGTTTAATTGGCTTTACACTTTTCATCCATGCTGTCTATGCCTGCATGTGACACACTTCGAAAATTCTCTCTGCCTCATTTTGTCCTCCTCCCTTTTGTTCTGCAAGACCCAGGCTGTTTCTCAAGGTTTGGAAGAGGAAGGAATGAGATTGCAGCAATGTACAAATACTTTTATGTTCATGTGCCTGGGAAGATAACACAAAGTGTTTGCCATCTGTTGACTCCATTGTGCTAAGCAAGGGACCAATGCACTGCAGTCCAAGGGAGATGGAATGCAGCCCCCTGTTTTCTATTTAATTCTAATGACTAAAACTTGTGATAGCTTAGAATCATAGAATCATTTCAGTTAGAAAAGACCTGTAAGATCATCAAGTCCTATCACTGACTTAACACTGGTTAGGTTAGTGACCCATGGGAAGAAATGGCCAAGGAAATCTCCTTTACTCTTCCATTTTCAAGTTGTGATGTCAACATACTTTATTAAATAGGTAGATCTCTATGAACCTACCATGAAAACATTACAGTTTCTCAGTGATAGATAAATTTCATGGCTTCAGCAGTCAGTTAACAACTAACTGACTGTTCCAATACCTGCCAAAGGAAGGAATCTCTCTGTTTAGAGATAAGGTAATGTGATTAATACTGTGAACATACTGTAGAATGCACTGGTGAGTATTACAATTACAAACATGAATTAAAAATCTCAGATGTCATCAGACTTGAATTCAAAGGTGAGCTGTGTTGAAAAAAAACTCCACCTCTGGTAAACAAAGAGAAGTCATAGCTTTATATATGTGTTCAGGTTTACAATAAACTGAATTATCATAGAATGGTAGGGGTTGGAAGAGACCTTTAGAGATCAGCTAGTACAGGCCCCTGCTCAAGCAGGTTCACCTAGATCAAGTCACACAGGAATGCATCCAGGCGGGTCTTGAAAGCCTCCAAGGAAAGAGACTCCACATCCTTCCTGGGCAGCCTGTGCCAGGGCTCCCTCACCCTCACAGTGAAATAGTTTTTCCTTATGTTTAAGTGGAAATTTTTGCATTTTTCTTCTTTCCGTTACCCTTTCTCCTGTCACTAGATACAATAGCAAAAAATGATGCCCCAACCTCCTGACATCACCATTTAGATATTAGTAATTACTATGATTTGAAGAAGGATCGAGGATAAGCATTGTAATGCACATTTAAAAGGCAATACTTTCCTACTGAAAAAAAAACCAAACAAACTCACAACCAAACAGAAAAAAAAAAAAAAAATCACCATGTGTTATCCATAGACAGAAAATCTAGAAGCTGTGGAAAACAGAGAAACAAAAGCTGCAGAGAAAAAAATATTTGTGCTTTTGCAAATGAAAGAATAAATTGGGAATTACATCAAGACCAAGGAGCAAAAATGTAACATTTTGCTGCTAAGGCTTCCCTCCCTTTTTTTTTTCCTTAAAAAATGTCATGAATATGATAAACATCATATAATGCCATGGAAGCCAGTTAGAACATTTCTACTGATTTTAGTGGAGCTCAGAACGGTTCGATTCCTGTCACCCATGTTTCTGGGCACAATTAGGGTACATGTACTGCAAAATCAGTGCACAATTTACACAGCTAAAAAGACAGCAGAAGAATACCAATGACCTCTGTGCTGAAAACACAATACACAGGACAGGGCAACAGGACAAGGGGTAATGGAATGAAGCTGGAACACAAAAAGTTCCACTTAAACATAATAGTCTGTTTCAATGTGTGAGGGAGTCATGGCACAGGCTGCCCGGGAAGAGTGTGGAGTCTCCTTCCTTGGAGGTCTTCAAGACCTCCCTGCACATGTTCCTATGTGACCTGATCTAGGGGGACCTGCTTCTGCAGGGGAGTTGGACTAGATGATCTCTAAAGATCCCTTCCAACTCCTACCATTCTATGATTCTATGAGTAAAGAGCTATATCCAAGTCATGTTATTGTTGCAAAATAGAAGGTCTGTTACCCATAGTGAGGTGCTATGCTGTGAACACTCACTGTACACACAATGTAGTAATTTTTCATATAAAAACTTGTGTGTCAAATCTGCAGGAACAATCTCTCATGCTAAGGAAAACACCAGGAATCCAGCTTTGTTTCTCTTTCTGATGATGGTTAGGAAATGTGTAGTTGCCTACATGTGTCTACTGATGTGTTTGGGGAAATGATTAATGCCAAAGTTAATTTGTGCTTGATTATTCATAAAAGAATTCCCTGAACGGCAGGATATACCAGAAATGCTAATAAAAATAATAAAGTAATAAAATAGTAGTAGTAGTGGTAATAATAATAATAATGCCATTAGATAGAAGCTGACCACAAGTCATTAAGAAGTTTTGTGTATTAAAACAAAATTTCTCTTGTTCTCTGGAAATCCAGAGAAACATCTGCTACCGCTTTAACTCATATTGAACTAAGCTGTATAGGAGGGAAATGGACTAAACACCAGGAGCATTTAAACACTTCATAGTAAACCTAGAGAGTCAATGCATGCTTCAGAATTTGGCACATAGAAATAAATTTTAAAATGCATATTCACTAATTCAGGTATCAAAGAAAAGGAACCTAAGTTCTCTGGTATTTTTTCTTAGATGCTTGTAGTTTTCTCAGTTATAAATAAAAACAGTGGATAATCTGAATATATAAAAAGAACTTTCTAGTACTTAGGCTTTGAATTTCCCAGACCTGCTTTCTATTTTCTGCTGTGTTAAATGATAAGAATGTTTGGCTTCAAATCTCAATGGCATTCACTTAAGTGATTCACAATGCTTTCCTGTGTTAATTCAGATTACTAAATAAATAAAATTAATTTTTGGGATTTGTTGTATTATCTTGTTGAAAAATACCACATTTGCTGAATATTAGGCTGACAACGTTCTAAATAGACACACTACCATTTTTACTTGCCTACTGTCACAACATTCTGATGGAGATGTTACGCCACGTTCTAGCCACGTACATTACAAAATTTATATTCCTGCTCTGTCACATATCACTTACTGAAAACATCATAACAGCTTGTTAATGGTTTAAAACGAAAAAAAGATAAATAAAAGTTCAGAATACTAACAGCTTGAGTCTGTCCCCACTGACACGGCTTCATATGGCACTTTTTTTTTTTCCCCCTTGTGATTTAGTCTGCTTTTTATCCACAGATTTGGAATGTATTTAGATTTTTTTTTCCTTTGTGTACTAATAAAAGAAATTTTTATATCTTACTTCATTCCTTTTAATCACCTGTCATCATACATACACATTTGGGTGCTCACTAGCAATGAAACAAGAAAATGTTACCTTCAGACTTAGTGACACATTCAACAGGCAGAAAACTAGGATGTGAATTTACACTGCAGCAGTGATGTCATCAGCTGTGGACATTCTTACGAGTGGTAAAAGGAAAAAAGCCTAGGCCCACTTGCCTGAAACCTAGTTTTGCAGGCATCTCAGGATGAATTCCTCTTTTCTCTATAAAGTATTTTATGCTTATAAACAGAACTTATTGCTTAGTCTTTTCAGAAACAGTAGTTTGCTTCTGGTGCCTCTTTTTGAAGGATAGTGGGTTTTTGTCTCACCAGGGAAGGAGACAAGACAATCTGGAGGTTAGATGAAAACTGTATATTCACTAAAAACTGTGATAATTAACAGAAACAGTCTCTCACAAAGCAGGACATTTCCCCTAGTTACACCATTTGTTGCAACTGTACAGTAACATCTGATTGCAAACAGGATAGCACACTATGTAATAGGTGTGTAGGACACACTTTAGCTTCAGTTAAGCCCAGGAGAAAAGCCAAAGTGGTATGAATGGACATGTATTTATTTTCATACAGATCAATAGATTAAGTCTCCTGTTTAGTTATAGTTTTCACTGAATCACTGGCTGTATAACTATGAGTAATGAATCCATAACACTGCAGGGAGGTGATTAAACTTCAGCATGACAGTTGTTTATCTGGTTTTGTATTTTCTAATGGCTGCAAACATTGGCTTCACTCATTAAAGAAAAAAAAAAGACTCCAATTTCCATAAAAAGAAAGTCGCAAAATCTAAACCATAATTTATAACATGAATAAATATGAGAAAAGCTTTTGAAAATAAAGGTAATTGCTGGTGGATTTTTGAGTCACTCTCTGGTGGCATCCATCTTTCTGAAAAGTAATCTCATTTGGGACACCAACTACACAGTTGCAAGAGATGAGCTACTTTAAGAAGTGTCCATCCTGAGTTAATACTGTTTGATGAATCACAGAAAAATAAAATATTCTACTCTTTAAGTATTTATCATATTTTTCAAATATTAAAGATTAAACTTTTCTTGATTGCCGAATCAGTATTACACAGGTGGAAAATTTGTTTACAGTCTCTTACAATAGGATCACTACCTGTCAGTGTCAGATTATGTCATTTTCAAGCTACTAGATGGTAACAGCTTTCTTGCTGTGAGATGACAAGTGTAATTAAAACTTTAGTTTCAGATATATTTTCTTTTAACTAATGGTGAAAAGTGTTTCTATGAATCTTTAGACTGCAAGGTTGAGGAAAAATATTGACTTATCATATAGTTCTGGTTTAGGATTTTCAGACTGAAGTGAACAATCATAGTTCAAATTATCTCAGAATAATTACGTTTCTATTTCTTCAGTGACAAATGCAGAAAAAGTAGTGAATTTATGTTGGGATTAAGCAAGGATGAGAAAAAATGCTTTTCATCTGAGTGTGGTCAGTACATTTCACAAATATTGGTGGTTGTGGAGTTTCCTTCACTGGAGATAATCAAAACCCACCTGGACAAGTTCCAGCGTGACCTACTCTAGGTGGCCTGCTCTGGCAGGGAGGTTGAACTGGATGAGGTCCCTTCCAACCTTTAAGATTCTGTGGTTCTGTGATATGTTACTATTAGTCAACACAATTAAATAAGCAGACCTCATCTTGCCAGCAGGTTGTAACAAATTATGGACATTTAAATATAGGACAGAGAATCAGAAATAAACTGAACCAAATCTCTAGTGTTAAATAAGCAAATAATTATGAAACTTCATATTTATAACCAAACTTTGTGCCTGGCTGTACTGCCAAAAGCCACAGATCTATATATTTATAAATGATGCAAGTATTCCACTGTGTATCAGAAATACACAGCTCATCTATTGCAATGTACCGGTGTTTTAGAAGAGTCGCTACTGCCAGGGAAGTAAGACAGAAGTTATGTTCCCAAGGAATGATAAGGTGTAGCAGAGTGCTACCTAAGCAACTATTTGAAAAAAAGTATATTTGAAATTGTCATTCCTACAGACTGAAAAAAGGAAGATATTTTCAGTTAACATTTCAGTGGAAATCCTATGCTAAAGAGCTTAAGAATAGTGGTCCTCCATGTAAACTTTCTGAGCAATTCTAATCAAAACCTATCACATAGCTTTTTTAGCAAATTGTGAGATAAACACAAAAACACAGATACTAGGAAAAATGACAGACATTATAAAGACATTATAAATATGCATATATGTCATAATCATACACTTGATTCTCTGAAAACAACTCTTTTCTACAGAAAATGTCTTATCTAATGATTCTGATTTATAAGAATTATTTATGCGGTTTCAATTTAGGAGATGGTTTAAGTCATTTGTTGCCTTGTTTTTCAAATTCCTAACCTATCTTTAATTACACTGGCCCATAACTGTGAAAAATAATCTTTAAACTGTGTATGAATCCCCAGGAATCACATCTTAGGACTGTTTCTACCCCTTTTTCTCACAGTACATTCAACTTGGGACTCAGTGACCCAGGATATTAGAGGAAGACTGGGATGACTCTGACAAAGGGTTAGACATCTTTTCTAAAGGATGTTGGAGCTCAGGAAGGCCCAACACTGTACCTTTTCTGACATGCAAATAGCTATACCATGATTAACCTGTTTTAAATTAATTCTCTTCTGAAGCATTGGTGAATGGTGCCTCTTGGAGAGCCTGGCACAGTTGGTGAACTTCATCTTTGCACCACCATACTGGCTTTGTGTTCTGTGATGAAGTCATACAGTTTTCAGGCTTTTTAGATGATTTCCAAACCTACTATTAATTATTTCAGAATAAAATGATAAAGCATAGTGCATGTATATCGCAGGATATAATGCCAGTTTCTCTTAGATTCAGTCAACATACTCTGTCACATTTTTAAATCCACACAATAAAACAGATAGCTGCACATCATTGCCCTTGCCTTCCACAAATTCATTCGTAGCAAATCAAGAAGCTGCAGGTGAGAAGTCTCATGCCTTAAGCCAAGGTTATTTCTCTTCCTTTTTGTCCGTGGAAATATATCTTTTGTGACACTTCCCTGTTTTAAAGCAAGGTCTTCAAAAACATTTTCACCACAGAATCCTCTCTTGGCAGAAATGGGAGCCCTTTCTAACACTGCAGACCTTTAAGCTGGTCTAAGGGACCAAAGCAAAAGTGACTGTCTAATCTTTGTCTCACATGGCAAAGTGACAGCATATCATATCTCACATCAGTGGACTTGGCTTCCCTGACTCTAAAACAAGGGTAGATAGCAATACATTGTTTACATTGTTTAGCAACTTGAGGAGAGGACTGGGTGGCAGACGGCAGGCAAGAATTCATGCTTCAACATAAACTTTCAATTACAAAAACACCTTACAGCAACCAAGATCAGCTTTTAAATGTATAATATTGGAGTTATAATGTATAATGTATAATCTGGAGTTATTGTCAGAAAATGAGCACAGAATAATACTATAGCATTTTCAGAGTCACTTTGGAAAGTTTAGCTGCACTTTAAAAAATAACCTGAAAAATGTCTACACTCTAAAGAGTATTAAAGTCAATTCTGGGAGTATAGATCACTTCATCATACACTATTCAAAGACTGTAATTGCAAGTTAGCATTCCATCTACATCTAAGGCTAACAAGATGAAATTGAAAAAAAATTAAGTTACCGTCTGACATCATTGTACATAATAAGTAACATATGTCCTTCATTCCATAAGGGAATTAAAAGGGCATACATTTATTGTACATATGCCAATTTTATCTTTGATATAAGCCTATGGAATTAGACACCGGGTCATCTGGCCAAATAGCACATAGAAAGGAAACAGGTCAGATTTTAAGGCGAGGACAAGCAGACCTCAAAAGTCAATGAGGTTAATCCATGCCTTCACTTTCCTAAATGTATTTATAGCTTTAATAGTCACTCTAATGAAATCACACTAACTCTGTGCAACTACAAAAATGGAATAATATTTCAAGAAACAAACACTGTATGTTTTTGTTACATGTTTTCACAATATAATGCCATGGCAGTTACCAAAGTTAATTTGAAAGTGAAAATGGTTTTCTTAATATACAACACCAAAATTGAAGGCATTGCCTATCATCCCTAGCCAAAGTCATAATACCAAGAAAAAATTTTCATTCCACAGAGAACAACAGAATTTAACTCTTGGATCTTTGCAAAAAAGTTCAAAGATAGAAAGTGCAATAAATGTATGTCAATTTGATAATGACTCTTCAGACATGTAATACTCGCTATACTGGCTTGGCTGATCATTCCTGGGAAGAATGCATTAGCCCTTTTTTTTAAAAACAATTTTGTTTGTGAGAGGAAATTGGAAGTGTATCGATCTCAGAAACAAGTTTTGTACTAGGTCCTTGCATTGAACAAACAAGAGAACACAGCAGGTAGCAACAGCAAAGACAAAAATAGTGGCATTGTTTGAAAGGAAGAGAGGAAAGGATGAAGTGGTCTCAAAAACTCAGAGGAGATCACATTGGCTATAGAACTCTTTCAGGCACAAACAAAAGGGATAAACTTTATTGCTCTGTAAGGACATTCGGCATACTGATACAGTTTCGAAAGAATGTGAAATTTAATACACAGAGTAGCCTTTACAACTAACAGATTTACCGAATTGAAGCAAGAAACCTGAAGGCCACATTTCAGCAGCTCAAAACATCATTAAATGCATAAACGTTAGTACTCCTATTTATTTGTAATGCTTAGAGAGCCATGCACCTTCTAAAATTAATAAGCAGTGTTCCAAACTACTCCAGCTTCCTCAGATTTAATCACCATTAAACCATTTATGATGGTTCCTTCACAAGGGACTTAATAATCTTTGATATTCTTATGTATAATTACTTCTTATAATCGGTGCATAGCTATTAAGTGATGTACTGCTAAACCTCCAGGTTTCAAATGGATAAATATTAGTCTAATGTGCTCAATCAATGCATAGAAATAGCTTTAAGCACTTTTCCTGCTAGGGAAAATATTTACCATACATCATAGTTAGATTAGCTTGAAGCACTAAGCAACTGATAGAGGACTGAAAGCCTGGAAATCACTTTAAAAGTCCTTGCAAATTCGGTGAAGGACATCTTCAACAGAGAGGAAGAAAGGAAGCGAGCTCCATTAACTTAAGCTTCCTATAAAACAGAGTACGTAGGATCAGAATCATGTCAGAATATTTACTTTTTGAGACACAAAATGCTTTTTTTCTACACAGAAAAATTGCTAGAGGATACAAGGAGCTTCTCATCTCTTTAGTTTACTGATTTTTTTCAGTCTAAGTGACAGCAGCTCTGGAGTAGGTACAAACACCCTCCACTGAAGTTTAAGTGTAGCTGGGGTCATGCTTGCTAAGATATACAGTTAATATATTAGACCTAATCGCACAGCTCTTAAACAACGTAACTTAATAATCAGAGTCTGCTTCTCAGACTGAAGATGAGGAGCAGGTAGAATAATTTCAGCATAACTTAGGGAAACTGAAAGACTGTATTCAAACTGAGATGTTTGATTTTCTTCATTCTCATTTAAGAAAGTAAAAAAGAAAACACAACTTGTCTTTTGTAAGTGTGAAGTCAATGCTTTAGAGATTCTTTCTCTCCAGAGAAGAATTTACCTGCTTCAATAGTTCTGCTATAATCAAGATAAAAGTTTAGCTGGAATTGCAGATATATTTAGATACAAAGTTAGAAAACTACATAATGCTTTCTTTTTCCTCTGCAAAGCTTCCCTTAGCAAATATATCACATGTAAATAATACTCTTAAATGGTTTTTTTTTACTTTTTGGTTAATTGACAAATTAATTCCTATTTCCTCAAATGTTCTGAATAGGGAATGATTGCTTGGATATGTTAAGTGTGCTGAATATAGAATTTTCTAAATGAAATTAATTTTACTGCAATATTCTTGGCAGTACTGTTAAAATGCTTTTACCACTGCTGTTTTAACTCTAGTACTCAAAACTTCTGTCACACATCATTTAGCATTCTGAACACTGTTCACTTGACTTCTCCATTTAATTTTTTTCTGGTTATACAGCACGTAACTGGCCACTGACAAATAAAACACTAAAATATGAACTAATTTAAAACAAAATACCTGTTGTTTGCCCTCTTTTAGAATTAGTTCATGGCTAACTGTGAGCAATTAAACTTTATAAACTACTCATCTTTCAGTTTCTTGAAAAGATATTGTCTTTTTCAATGGAGTATGTTGCAATCCTCCATGAAAGGAAAGTGTACTTTCTTTGGAGCCTGATTTAATTCAAATTCAATACTGTTCTTTCAATAGCAAATTGTACTGAATAACATTACAAAAATGAGCAATTACTTGAAAGTAGAGTACAAGAGAGTAAAGGAGAAGGATCTCAGTCATAGTTTTGGAAAGAACGTTTTTGCAACTTTTGAGAGGGAGCTGCACAATATAAGGACACAATTATGTCCCTTTTAACTCAAACTCTTGTTTCATAAATGATTTCTTATTTCACATACAATGAAATTACTGTCAGCTCTAGCAAATCAGGATATTTCTTCCTTTTCTTTAGCATGTATTCAGTGCTTTCTTAAGGAATTTGATAACCTGAAATCAGCAAGGGCAGAAATGACACGATTCTGCCATCTTAGCAAAGCTACAGAATGAAGAATAAACTGCAAGACAGGCTCCCTATATAACTGTGTCTCAGCCTTAAAAAGCAAAGAAAGGTGCAGGACAAAATCAAGAGTTTTGGTGCCTCAAAAATAAAATCAACAAATCAAAATTTTCCTTCTCAGTTTTTGCCAAATTCTAATGTGACTGAGCATTCTCTTAATTTTCCAGAGCAGTCATTTTAAGCCAGAATTTCCAGCACAAATAGCATTTCACATCCCTGGATCATGAAACCTGGAATCACTGTTTCCTGAAGGCATTCTTCATCTTTCATTAGCCAAAAAAATGCCTCCAACTCCAATGGCTGCCAATGCAGTTGATGAAGCCAGTTACTGACTGAAAATAGACTAACTTCTTTTACTGCAGAAGACAGTACTTTTTCAGAGATGAAACGCATTAACTGACTGATGTAGGAAATTATTTGGATTCCATGGCCATTACTCTTTTTTGTTAATGAATACAAATCTTTATCCTCAAGAATTTCTGACTCTGTTTTCTAATGCAAGACATACATGATAAACATTTAACTTTACTAACCCACAGCAGTATTGCAAGGTTTTGAAAAGTAGATGTATATGCATTGAACTAAATTATGTATATCTGTAAAAAAAGCAATAAAGATTACTTTAAATGAAGGATATTTACACAATTAAAACTTAATTTAAGAACAGATCTAGAATAAATCTGTAAAAACAGAACTCAAGAGGAAACACCTTCTAGCTAAATAATTCACTTTCTTCCATATTCTGTGCTAGTGATAGTTCAGCTATTTCACCTCCTCCTGCCTAATCCATTATACTAGTTAGTTACTTTTTCAAACAGAAAAAGAATAAGGCTATTCAGCAGCTGTAATACTTGGAATACTGAATCTCTAGGAAAAAGAGGTTTTGCACAGATGACAATATGGAAATTTCTCAACAAATGCCATTTAAATTCAATTGATATGAACAAGAATCTAGAGTGTCAAAAATGCTCACTACTCATCTTTCACTGTTCTCAGTGAGAACTACTAGGTAGTAAGCCCTTTTGAAAACATCTCTCCCTGTACTGGATGCCTGACTTGGAGCTGTGGTGCTATGAAGTTATTTTTAAAACCTGGCCCGATATTATTTATTGTTGTGTTGTATGGCAGAGTGATAAGATCCTTTGTCTGGATCTATGTAGTATACATTTTTACACTACTACAAAGAATTATAGGAACATGTAGCAAAGATAAAACGTGTATTCATGAATATGGTTAACATAAATCATTAACATTATGCAAGTAAACGAGCTATTTGTTTGTTATTGCATTGTAAAAGAAATAATATTTGCATGCTCAATTTACTTCATTCAAAAGGATCTAATCTGTTGATTCCCAAATACATTGTGAAAAGAAATGTGCATGTGAAATCAATGGCTAATTGCACATGCACACTCTATACTCTTTTAATTGTAATAGTTCTTTCTGCCCATAAAAGTGCACAAACGCAGTTTATGCATTCAAATAATGTAATTTTGCCAGGTGCCAAATAAATTGAATTTGCCATCATAAGATGCACTTAAGGCCATTTAAAAAACTTGAAAAGTGTAATTCTGTAACCCAAAAGCAACTCCATATGAATTTTACATTGCTCCATAACCAACTCAGCTTCTGATATCTGTATTATACTTTAGTTCTTAACTCATTACAGAAGTAGACTTCAAAAAACCATCTTATGTTCATTATTTCTTCTCAAAATTATTTAATAAAACCTTGCTACAGGTCTACACTTGTGTTAATTTGGGTTACAGAGAGCATCATAACATAGAAGAAGCTAAATCCTCAATTTTTCCATAGGATTATTTAATTATGCATGCTTAGAAAAAGATCTCTGCAACAAAAGAATAATGTAATGGAGAAGGTGGGAGTACTATCAGATGTAAACATTTCTTTAACTATTTCAAAAGTTTCATCACATATGCTTCCTGATTAGTCTTCAGATAACATGCCATAGCTGTGTTAGCTGCCACCACCAGCTCCTCAGACAAATGGAAAGCCAGCAGTGTCATAGAATGCATATACTAAGATACTAAGTTGAAAGAATTTGTATTTATGATATGTCTAGGACATCACCTAGCATACAAAAAGGCCTTTTGAAATCATAGAATTATAGAATGGTAGGGATTGGAAGGGACCTTTAGAGATCGTCTAGTGCAATCCCCCACAACATCTAAAAATTCAGAAATATCAGTCTTGTAGCCCTTTCCTCTACATCCCTGAAATCAAAGTTCTTGTTTATCATTTGGCCAAAATAAAAATGTCACAAAGCCTATTCAAATAATCAGAGAAAGAACGCCTTTCACACTTTTACTAGGCCTCACCAGTCAACCTCCAGTATCCAATAATTATCTTCTTTCCAACCTGCCTAATCAAGACTAAGTCTCTTTTCTTCTAATCTACTCTATTGTTCCACTACTGCTGCAATAAAAACCTGAGATTCTAGAGGAAGACTCAAAATTTCCTATTTCTCTACAGAACTCTGTAAAATGTACTGTGCTGAAGTACTGAGGAAATGTTTCCAAGGAAACCTCAATGAAAAGAGAACTTCACCTGATTTTTATTTTTTTTAATATCTAAAATCAAGTTCAATGAGATATCCTATGGCTTGGAAACCTTTTCAACTGAGCTTTGGTCAAACCACAGAAAATAAAATATTTTTTTTTTTCCAGCTCAAATGGAAAATTAAGCATTAGACTCTCCCTTGACTGAACTACATGTGCACTACTATTTTTTTAGAGTAGAAGTACACCTAACAAAAATATTTAGTAGTCAGGTATTTCTGAATGCTTGTAAACTAAATTTACATGTGTGCATGCATTTGAACACATTGGTTACTGATGCAAGTTTCAGTAGAGCTGCTCCTCAGTTACTTTTGGAAGGTATAACATATAGACACAACTTCAAATGAACTACTGAGAAACAGTTCTGCAACGGCTTATTACAGGCATTTTTCAATAGATCAAATATAACTTTATTAACCAAACTCTGTCATGGTCTCTATTCATTGGCTTGGAGCCTTGATGAGCAGTAGCATCTGGGAAAACAGCCACTGACTGAGTTTCAACTTGCTTAATTTTAAGCAGGTTGCTACAAGCTTCATTTTAATTTCTTACACATCTCATCCTTTCTTCTCTATTATCAGCCATATATTTCTGAATTAAGGCCTAAAATCTCTAAGTCCATCCTCCTGGTTAGACTTAATTTGCTTTACCAGTGAAAAGGGTTTTCAGCTTCTCTGAGAAATGGTAAAGCCTCTTGTGAATGAATTTATTAGGTCACTAGATAAACAATTGCTATTAACAGTCAGTGGAGGCCACATACCTCACACATGTATATAGCTTTGAAAGTCCCATGGTGATAAGGTAAAAAGGAAGTAAGCTAGAACCTCCCAGAAACCACAGGATGCAGAATTAATAGAGCGTTTTGCAATCACAATAAATTCCACTGATAAAATTTCATACATTATTTCATATGATAAAGTGTGATCTGGGTTTCCGATGAGGAGTTGAAAAGACAAAGAACTGATAAGAGTAGGGCAGGCGAGCTTTTGTAGCCTCTACAAAACTCTCCCTATAGATGCTAGGTCTGGTTTCTTTCATAAAGACCAATTTGAACAGGAGTTGTAGTTTCAGTAAAATAATAGCTTTTTTGTAAAGTAAGTCATAGACAACTTATAGTATGCTATCAGGAACATTGGAAAGCAGGGATTGTATGCTGGACACTGCTGATATTTAACTTGCTTCAACAATTAACTTGGCATTTACACAGAGCTATAGACAGAAAGCTATCTAGATGCCAAGAATTTTGTTAAAGGCCTTTTTGTGATACGTGGCACTAATCAGACTATACGTTTGGTACATTTATATCCTTCTGAAAACTAGAAAAAGCCCAAATATATATATATATGTATATACAAATGCTAGATTCAGTTTGTATCATTCTTCTCTAATCAGTCACACCAGTAACAATTACTTTAAAACGTATTTTGGTATTCCATTACCTATGAAACCCTAAATTTGACATGACTTTTAAATTGACTAGCCATTTTAATTAAAATTACATACACAGTTAAATTAAATATCAGCTAGGAGCAATAACCAAGGGAATGTTTGAAATTTTCAGACTGAAATACAATTTTCCATTGTAAGATCTATGTTCTATGTTTGCTCCTCCTTTTCCTTTTTTTTTTTTTTTTTTAATTGCTTAAACCATAATGTTTTCTTGGTTAGAAACACGGTTCCATGGCAAGCACCATGATTACAATTTCATATCTGAAATAGCACTCAACAGCTAAACTTTACTGAGATTAATGTATAGAAATAAAAAGTATATTGAAAAATATACAGTAAAATCCAACTTAACTGTAAAGTGTAAGTTTATACAGGCTGTAAAAAGACTTGTTTGCAATTTATCATATCTATGTTTTTCTCTTCTTTAGCAGCCAAGTATCTTTACAGGAACTCTGGTAGAAAGCAGGATAGTATGTCTTATCCAACTAGGACTACCGTATACATTCTCCAAGAGTGACAACAGAGGAAAAATAGACTGGATCAGAAAGGTATAAGAAAACAGAGTTCAAGTGAAGAATAATATTTTGCTGTACTAATAATAATGATAAAAAGGAGAAATGGAGAGGAAAAAAAAGTGAGAAAACAAGAACTTAGTGACAGCACGAACATGGCCCAAGCTTTGAGATGATAATAGAAAGAGGCAGATTCCTTAAACAGAATACTTTTGTAAGAGATAAAGTTTATGCTGCTTAAATCAAGAAATGCCAAAGTCTGCCTGTTAGAGTAAGATCACAGCCCAGACCTCAGAATAGTTAAGATTCTACAGATTATAAAATGCTTACTTTAAATTTTATCTCCTCAATCATTTATCTCATATTACTTGCTCTGTGCATGTATATATATATAAAAAAATGCAAAGATTTCATAAAAGAAAAAAATAGTTTATGGTAGATATCTTACCCAAAATATCCAGTAAAATTGTCCAGTGAAAATGCAAGGTCAGTAGCTTTCCTACAGCATAAAATAACATAAAAACTTCTCCAAGAAAAATATTTCTGCTTGTTTTTCTTCTCAAGAAGTACAAATGTATTTTTGCCTTGAGACATTTCTAAGTTTCTTCTAAATCATTACTAATCAATGTCAGGTACATTGACAGCCCACTTTACGGTAATAATTAGAAAGGAACATCTGTATAGGCTGAATTTCTATTTCTTTGATACCAAGAAAGTTCAGAGAAACTTTGATAAACTTATGCCTATGTTAGGTGAGAAATAAGGAGCAAAATGATTAGCAGACGACAGTTTTGCTTTTGTGTAAGTACTACTTCAGGGGTTATAAAGAGTGAGGAAGTGCTTCAGGAGTGCTATTTTAGTCTGCATGATTACCACTTGTGCCAAAAGTAGCAAGCATTGAGTAGGATCAATAAAGCATCCTTGGAAGGTAAGTACTCTTTCCACAAATTATGCACTTTATGAAAGGATAAAAGGACAGTGAAAGATTGCCAGCATCTTCCAACGGTTGTCCATGGAAAGATGGAACATTACATGGAGAGTACTACATAAAGCTAGTATTTTGGCAATGGTACGAAGAAATTAAAAATGCTACTAAAGGTATAGGCAAAGAACTCATCAAACAAGAAATAAGTGTGAGTATGGCTAATGGTGTTGCTAAAATAAGACAGACTGATCATGCAATTTTCCGTATACATAGGAGAGTTATTTCCATGAGCTAAACTACTACATCATTCAATAGTGAGCAGGGATAAATGCTTACCAATTTAAGAAGATTTCTTCCTTTAGTTTCCATAAATTACACTAATTTCTTGAAGTCACCCATATATTTCGCCTCTTTATGTTTCTTTTTTATTTCAATGGGGAAAAAAAGGAAAGGAAAACAAAGGGCAGTTTTGCTTGTTAATCTTGTTCATGATTTTCTACCACATATTGCATAAAATAGCATGTCTTTATTTAACTCCCAAATGTGTATACAACTTCTATACATGAGCTGTGATTCTTTGGAATCAGGGTGCTGGGACCCAGCTGTGCCTAAGACACTGGTTTGGGAATAAGGGGAGCTTATTTTACTTTATGTGGCAAGTCTCCATGCTTTATGGGGCATCTCTCCATGTTTAGTTGGAAAGTGAGAATAGAAAATGTTATCTCCTACAAGAGGAAAAAAACACCAAAAAAAAAATAACATTATGCATAATCTTTCAAACTTATGGGGTTATAAGCCCATATGTTTCTTGCAGAAAGCCTGTGAAGAAAACCATGATGCTAGTAATCAGAGTTTAGTATGTTTAAAAAAAATTGATATATTTGAAAAAGGGAATGAACTTCTGTGTACATGTAACTTGTATCGTCTGAAAAAAACCTTCCTCAACTAACTCCTTTGCAAGTCAAACACAATTTCACCTTTTAGGAAAACACTTAGCTTTTATTTTAAAGATATCTATGATGAAGAACCTATCACAATCCTTGATAACTTGACCCATTGCTTAACTGCCTTAAGTGTTAAAGATACCGTATTTGTTTGTCTTCAACACCGCTGCCCAACAGAGTGACAACCTGCTACTGTCTCGCAGAGATGTAACAATTCATATTAAGTAACGCTTTAAGATTTTCACTATTAAGCTAAGGAGTCTTGGCCACTTCTTTGTACTCCGTGAAACTATTTTCCTATGACATCTATTTTCACTTCGGTTATGATTTATGTTCCTCTTTACCAAACCCTCCCCAGAATTCAACCTTTTTAAGCATGGAATTTGGAACTGCAGAAACATTGCAGAAGCTCTCACTACACTGCAAAAATGAGAGTAATGGTATTTTTAATTCGATATTCACCTAAGTATATAGGATCACTGTAGTTGTATATGCCATGGTATTGCACTGAGATAAGCGTCATATTGATTATTTTGTGTGACACATCAAATCTTTTCAGACTAAATGCTTTTGAGGAATGGATTTCTCTTCCCCCCCCCTCCAGTAAACACAATTCACATTCCTTTTCCCACATATATTTCCATAATGAAATGTCCACTTTTTCTTTTCCTGCTTTGTCAGATTACCCTGATCTGTATCACCGATGTTTTATCTCCATTATTTATAATCAATCTTTATTTCTGTTTTTCATAAAAGTTAAATACAACAAGGAATATATTTCTCCTATATCTCATATTTCTATTAAAATCTATCAGCTTAACTGTGATTCCTCATTTGACATTTGAGACTATTCACACAGTTAAAAAAGATGCCATGTGCTTTGTGTTCTTTTAGCATATTAAGACCGGATGCCTTACTAATTCGTGATAAAAAGCTTTCAGAAACCTGTTATTTTAACATCATTCATTTTCTAACAAGACTTGTAACCTTATGACAACTATAAAGATTAGTTTTAAAATATATTTTTTCCACAATTAATTTTTAGTTGTTTTAAACATCGTTCTTCTTTACATCTTTATTACTTGTGTCTGAAAGCAAAATGACAGACTTTCAGTTACATCAGTTTTCCAGTTCTCCTTTCTGAAACATTTTAGCACTTTGGCTTCCTTCTCCCTTCAAAACTTCTCCCTATACCTATTGTGTACATTAAGAGTCTGCAAACCTTTTCAGTTAGTTCCTTTCAAACAAAGCTGTTCAACAAGGGGCTCCAGTTGTAACACCTGACATAATTCCAAAAGAATAATGGCAAAAAAGAAAAACATTATTGTTGTTTTGTAAAGCGCAGGATATCAGAAATGTTAATCAGAAAAATGAACCAAAGGAAATGAACCAAATGTTTTATAGCACTTGTCTAGCAGAAGCTGGTTAATCTTTGGAATTTCTCCTTAAAAAACAGACTCCAAATGCTAAGAGAGTCTTGGCAGGAGACCCAGATGCACCAGGAAGCCTTTGTTTACAGGCTTGTCAAGCCACTTCTGTCAGAAATGTCAGTCTGTGGTGAATAGAAACACTGCCTCCTTTCCTCAAAATCTTCTTGAATGTGGAAAATGCAGTGGCTTAAGGGAGAAAAAGAAAAGTCGGTATTTTTGAAGAAGAGCCAGTAGCCACCCTCTCAAAGCATATTTCTTGTTCAGAATGAAGTTCTTCCTCAGAGCAGGAGGCCCTTAAGGAAGCACTGCAGCAGCAGCAAGCTGCTGATGGCTGCCCTGGCATGAGCAAGGAGGTGGCATGACAGCGCTTTGGGGTGTAGGCTAGCAGCAGGCTCTGATACCCTGGGCTCACATATTAGATAAAACACTGACAGTACCACTGAAGTTAGGATGCACACAAGATTTTGCACCTGACCAAGTGACATTCATACAATTTTTTAAAGTGGTATATGGTGGGACTGAATCAGATTCAGCATTGATAAAGCTCACATAGGATAAACTCTAATGCTAGATTAAACGTGTCCCCAGAAATCTTAGGATTCTGTTTCACTTTTAAAAATCTTTATACCTGCACTTTCTAAACTTCAACACAATTACAGTCCTGCAGCTGCTAGGTGACTTTATAACTCTCTTTTTGTTGCACACATATCATTCACTTGTGCTTTCCTCCTTGGAAATTCTCAATATACATCAGCAGTATCTGCTTTTTTGTTTTTTTTACAGTAACTGTGGTAGTTATCACATTTCCTTACCTATGGTTTGAGTCCTCTTACTGCTACCTATCTGTTGCATTAACGTGCTCTGAAGTACAATGAATAATTACAGCTTGACTAAAAGTGCAGAAAAGAGTATATATTCTGACACCATCTCCATTTCTCAAAAATGTGTTTAACATGGAAATAAAAAGAAATACTTTGCAAAAATATTAACAAGCAAACATTTATTAATAATATAGCTTAGCGTGAATAAACAGATTACGGATGGCATTTTTTAAAGATTTTTCTCTACATTTTCAAAAGTAATGAGTTAAGGAAAAGGTTCTGAGATAGGTAGTAGAACAGATATGTTAAATTAACAGAAAAGATAAGCTTAGCTAGAGGAAAAGCCTAAAAAACTCCCTGAAATAACAGGTAGAGAGTATTTCTACATCAATGGAAGATGTATTGGCAACAATTATTTCCTAGATGAAAAGCCTGAGACTGATTTCTTAAAGCATTAATATTTAATAACTTTGCATCTGCACTGTGTTAGACCACTACTTAAAAATGAAATTGGCTTATAAGTTTTTATAAGAGTCACTGGTCTGCCAGACACTTAAGGGTACATTTTTGGCACTGTGCCTAGGAATTAATATTAATGGAATCTATGCAATGAAGTCCCTGAGCACTACTCTAAATATTACTCAGCTTAGTTACTAATTCTGTGTGGTTGCATGAGTGTAAATGAAGGTAGAATTTTGATCTAATAGTTTCGTACTATGAACTAAATCTATATGTAATAGTTTGATTCCTCCCAGTATAAAACAGTATAGTTACATTAAGGCATAGATTTGAGATAATCTTATTCTCATTTGAATATTTATTTCTTTGTACAGCAATTGAAAATTGTTAAAGTCACCAGAATAACATGATATTTATCTGTATAGAAAAAAAGGACTTATGGAGCATAGGAGCTCTCTAAGAACTACTATATTAAATTTGGAGGCTCAAAGCACAGACCTTGGACCTATTTTTTTAAACAATATTCCTTTATTTAAATGCAGGGTATAAACATGATTGAATCCTGTATTAATTTGGTACTAGTCTATTAATATTTTAATTATATCACATATTTAGTTTATGTTTTAATACTATATTGATACATTGTTTTATTTAAGAGAGGAACCTCATTCATCAACAAAGAAAAAAGGTTTCAAGAATAAACAAGAGTAAACTCCAAACAGAGAACCTACTATTGTACTTCTTCTAAAATATCCACAAAACCCAGGATTTGCTTCAATATATTCTTCCTGTCTGTTCCTTATATGTTTTGATTTCAAGGAAAAAATGTCATCTAGAAACAATAAATATAAATAAAAACAAAATATAACTGTATCACAGAAATGCACTTCCTAAAGCATCAAACATAGATATTTATTTCTATAGGCAGCTACTTCTTGCAATCCCTACCTGAAATTTATCATGACCTATTGTAAAAGTGATAAGGCCATTACCATCCACAAAACTTGTTCCGGAACAACAGCTTTCAATGATTAGAAAAGTTATATTTTCCACCCTAAACTGATCTCCAGACAGTTTGTATCCATTTGGTTTTATGTGAACATGTCTGTTCAGCTCTTCTCATTCTCTAATATTTATCATCTCTACAAGTGTTCTGGGCAACAGTCATATTCCCTCTCAAATCTTAGTTTTTCTAGGTTAAAGGGACAAAATTCTTTTGGCTTCCCTCCTGCTCTCTTTTCACCCTCAAGATTATGTTCTACCTCTTTCAGTTTAGATCAGATTTCCTGAACTGGCAACCAGAGCAATATGTGTTACAACGTGAGTACTTGCATAGGCTACCATGAAATGAAAGCTTACCCCAAAACTTTCAGAATCTCTTACATTTCCATATTTATTTAATATTTAGCATTGTAAATGTCCTTTGCTGTATAAGGCTTCATATATATCACAAAGTTACTACATCTAGACATGATAGCATCAGCTATGAGAGCTAAGCTGTGCTGTGTGGCCATCCAGTCTCGTCAGAGTGGTGCCCCACACACACCTGAATATGTTAAGCCAAGTGTTTTCACTGCTCTGAGCTAAGAGTGCATACAGGTAACTGATCATGGCTCAATTGATGCACTGCAATTCACAGCAAAAATAATAAACCTGAAATTCTTCAATTTTTTTATCCTTACTGCTGACTTCCACTGAATTATTAAGCTACACAGACAATAAAGTCTGATGAAATGGTTAGCAAGCATCAGCAAGCTTTACTATCAACTGTTCAGCTAAAGGCACTAAGAGTTCAGTAAGTCAGCACAGTCATCAGGCACACAATGACAATCGGTTTTGAACAGCTTGCTGCTGTTACAATTACTGGTAGATAACAGCACACTGAGATGAAGCTGGCATCTCTAGACCAGTTCTCCAGGAGTAAATGAGAGTAAGCAATCCCCTAAGAAGTTCATGAAATTCTTTTACCTACAGGTCACAACAGGGGTATACACTTTCCTAAATTTATAATCTCATTCAGGTATATAGATATATAGTTGGCTAACCAATGCTCTACAAAGAACGGTTATTTTCACATATTCTTTGTAACAGATACATTAATATGGTGTTTACAAATTTCATACTTTGAACAATAATAACTGCACACATTAGCATTCATGAAACCTTTGCACAAAAAAAGCAAGAACAACCTCAGATATGCCTTGGTCATACCTTTCTGAAGCGATTTTTTTGTCCTCTATATTTTAAATATCCATTGCACTGCATATATGCAAGACCATCCATTCTCTCCTAGCCACAATCTTAGCTATGGTATTAATTTTCAATCCTGAATTTTTTTACAATTTGTTGCATAGCCATGAACTCATTCTCTTCTTATTCATACCATGCTCTGTGTTGTGCTGATGTGCAACACCTCTATGTTTGGAACACAAAGTATCTTTACAGCGCACCACATGCACATAAATAATTATCCATGTAGCAGTATCTTGCTTGTTCTTACATTAGGAAACTGTGAAATAGAGGACAATGAATATGTTATACATATTACATATTTTTGCTATACCTTAAATACTTCCTAAAATCAAATATTATGAACTCTAAATTAGAAAATACAAGGCATAATTAGTTGCAGAATTCAACCTAAATCTTTACCTGTACAAGAAAAAAAAAAATCAGTAGATAAAAAAACCCCAAAACTTTGAACATGTCTATTTTCACATTTTCTGTTACCTGACATCATCAGAGAAACATTCACTAGCAATTGGTGTGGTAAAATTGCTGCTCACTCACGTATTGGTTTTCTGTGGAAAGGTTTGGGTAGCCAAGTGAGCTACGGGGGTGGATTCCATGAGAAGCTGCTAGAAGCTTTCCCTGTATCTGATAGGGCCAATGTCAGCTGGTTGTAAGGTGGACCAGCTGCTGACCAAGGCTGAGCCAATTAGAGATGGTGGTAGTGCTGCTGTTTTTAACATTTTTAAGAAGTGGAAATAGTTGCTACATGGGAGTAAGCTGCAAGGGGTGAGAGTAACAACTCTGCAGACACTAAAGTCAGTGAAGAAGGAGAGGTAGGAGGTGCCCAGGCACCAGAGCAGAGACCTGTGACATCGGGTACAGCTGATGGTGAGGCAAAACATGGAGGCCATGGGGGAGCAGATATCCACTTGCAGCCTGAGGAGAACCCCACGTTGGTGTGATTGAATGCCTGTAAGAGGCTGTGACCTCATGGGAAGCCCATGCTGGAGCAAGATCCTGGCAAGATCTGTGGCTCCATGGGGAGAGGAGCCCACAATGGATCAGGTTTGCTTTTAGGACTTGTGACCCTGGGGGGGACCCATGCTGGAGCAGTCTGTTCCTGAAGGACTGAACCCTGTGGAAAGGACCCACAGTGGACTAGTTCATGGAGGATTGAGACAGGGACTCCACACTGAAGCAGGAGAAGAGAGTGAGGAGTATCTCTGAGAAGGAAAGAGCAGCAGAGACAAACTGTGATTAATTGACTGCAATTCACTTTCACTGTTTGCTCTGTGCCTCTGGGGCAGGAAGGTGGTAGACACTCTGGAAGAAGGGAGGTGTAAGATTTAGTCTTTAGATTTCACTGCTTTCCTCTGTTCTAATTGGCAACTAATTTCCTCAAGTTGAGTTTGCCCATGATGGTAATTGCTGAGTGGTCTCTCTCTGTCTTTATATCAACCATGAGCCTTTGTTACATTTTCTCTCCCATCTACCTCAGGAGGGTGAGTGATAGAGCAGCTTTGGTAGGCACCTGGCATCTGGATAGGGTTGACTCAGTACAACTCAGTAGCAGAACTGCACTTTCTATTACTACCAGCCCACTTCAGCAATGAGATTGCAATTTTAGTGTTAAGAGATGAAGGACACACTTCCCTTGGAATCATGCTTGTTTGGACTGCTGCTGTTGAAACATTGCAATTTCCCTGCTCAAGACATTGTTTTAGAAGTCTGGGTATGCTTTACCACTTTGAGATATATGTATTTATTATTTCTCTTTTTTTTTTTTTTGTGTATACTTTACATGCAATACATGTACATTAAAAAAGGCCATTGTATAACATATACATAAATTTAACACATGAAATAGGGCTAGCTGGTTTTAAAGGAAGTCTTATATAAGCCTCAGAACAACAGTACTAAGACTTGCTTTTATTCTACCTGGTAGCATCCTTGGAAATGCATAAGTTCTCTGTAGTAATTATTTCCAAAGGGAAATGAATAATTCAGGGGCCATAAAATGGTGATTTCAGATTTGGGAATTACAAAAACATTCCGTGGGGCATCTCCTCGGCTGTCAGCTTCCTGTGTGACCTTGGGCAAGGCAAAGACTCTATGCTTCAGTTTCCCACCAGTAAAGTAGGAACAATAACATTCCCTTTCTTTTCAAGAGTATCTTGAGAGCAGTAATAGAAGTCATATAAGGACACAAAACAGAAAATACACCTAAAAAGAGCTTCTATTTCCTGTTACCTATTGATAGGCAGATATAAACCTACACCTGTGGCTTCTTTATCTCTCACTGATGGATCATATCTATTAATAAGGTACTTAGAGCTTTCTCATACTTATTCAAGTGTTTGTCCAGGATAAAGAAACACAGGTCTCTTTTTCTGTGACATGAGGTAAAAAAGTATTTGCCCTACTGTTACTTCAAATGCAGGAACTGTGGCTGTGAAAGAAAGCAGCAATTTGTGTTCAGCCACAAGGCAGATATGAATTGCATCAAACCTGACATTTTTGGCAGTATTCTTTTTGATGGCTATGAAGAGAGACAGAATTAGGAAAAAATACTTAAAAATTATGTGCTGTGAAATCATTATGGCAATGTAGCTGGAGTCTAGTTTTTTTGCTTAACTTCCTTGAACAATTGAGTTTATGTAGCATAGTGAAATAATAACAATTTTAATGTATCCTAGATATGGATAAACTCATGAGCATATAAATAAATTGAAGGACCTAGGAATGGCACTGTGCATCTTGCTTCTTTTTTTACACACTTTTGTTTACTAACAGAGAATGCTACAAGGATCCCACAGTTAAAACAGAAATTTCTATACTGATAAATAAATTCATCTAATCCTTCCCTTTTGACAAAGATATTTACAGTCTCTAATTTTAATTTTTATTCTGGTTTGGTCCACAGACTGGTTATCCATCAATAGATTATAGATACAGCTATATCAACATCTTTATAACATACATGTTGCATATTTTTACTCAGTCATGTCCTGTAGATGTGATTGCTTTCATAAAGGATGATGAAAGTCTTTTAACTAACACAGAAAGAATCTCTTGAATTTTCCTCCACTAAAGAATTTTCTTTCACCATCCAACATTTTAATTACATAAAAATTTCCTTCTTTTCACCCTTCTCCAACAAATGGAGTCACAAGAAACATGTTCAAATATGTAGTTCCACACATACATTGTGTTAGAGAGACAATAGAATATGTTAAGAATCTCTGGAGGAAAATTACAAGGATCCAGCCTTTATAGGACAAAAAGTTAACCCTGTATCTTTAAAGTAGATAGTAATTCACCTTGCTGAATGAACAAATCCCTGTGAAGTAAATGCAAGTATTCATATTTATCACAGGAACTCCCTACCCTACTTACCCTGTAACAGGAATGATGAATTTAAGCCTATACGTGTTAAGACTAATAGTAGAACATTGTACTGCAGAATAGTAGTGTCATAGGACTGTCAAGTCTCTACTGATCATGTAAGGAATGCAAATATAAAAATATAGAGAACATACGTACACAACATACATACAGCCTGCACCTTATATCTCATAATGTAAAGCAGAAGAAAAAAAAAAAGGAAAAAAAATAAATCTTTTCTACATGGAGTGAATGGCTAGCAGAAACAATATCATAGCCAAGTGCATAAAAATGAAGAGGTGGTGAGGACTGCCAAGTGTAATGTATCTTCCTCTTCAAGAAAATAAAGGACAGTTTTCACCTTTTTCTAAAATTATTTTACTCAAATACTTCTTACTGAAACCAAATGGCATCAACTAGACTGCTCAGGTGAAACTTCTCTTAAAACACACTTTATAATAGCACAAATTCATGTCAATTAACATTTTAAGTCTTTGTTCTAGAATAAATTAGAGCAATAATAGATACAAAATCAGAATGACAGCTGTGTAATGATGGCTGAGAATTTCAGCAAGAATATAGGCTTCGCTTACAATACTGTGCTGGTTAATTTTCTTCACAGTAGCTAGTATGGGGCTGTGTTTTGTATTTGTGCTGAGAACAGTGTTGGTAACACAGGGGTGTTTTCATTGCTGCTAAGCAGTGCTGCACAGCATCAAGCCCTTATCTGCTTCTTGCCCTGCTCTGCCAGTGAGTGGGCTAGGGGTGCACAAGGAGCTCAGAAAGGATGCAGTTGGGACAGCTGAGCCCGAATGATCAAAGAGATATTGCATACCATAGGATTCAGCAGTAAAGCTAGGGGGCAGGAATGTCATTACTTGGGTACTGGCTGGGCATCAGTTGATGACAAAAGTTGCTTCATTTGCATCACGTGTCTTTCTTGGGTTTTATTTATTTGTATTTGATATGTTCATTACAATTTATTGTCATTATTATTACTATTATTAGTATTTTCTTTTCTTTTAATTACAAAACTGTTCTTATCAACACACAAGATTTCTCACTTTTCTATTTCCCTTCCCCCATCTCACTGTGTGGGGGAACAAGCCAATGTGTGCATTAGTTGCCTGCTAGGGTTAAACGACAACAAATAGCTTTTTTTTCTGGATACAACACAACAGAACATGTGCTCATGTGATATTGAGCTCACCCAAGGACTTCAGAGCTGTGCCAGATGAGCACACCTGGCAACACTCCCTGAGCTTTTCTCTTATTCCAAATATTAAATTTGCAGAATTTGGCTTCCCACAGAGCTGGATCTCTGAATGCCAAGGCTAAAACATTTACTTCTTAAAAATAGCAACCTCTGTCTCCCAGAGCAATTTCTATTTTCTCATGAAGCCACCTAATAACTGAGTCTAGGCAGAAACTAGTACTGCTCCCATGAACAGTTTTACATCTGCTCACTTTAATGTCATAGTGTATCAATCACAAGCACAAACAAAAATTAGTTATTTTATGGGTTTTAATTTAAGCTTACATGACTTCTCATGAATGATGTGAAGCTTTGTGCTGTACCTGCATTCTATACCCGATTTCAACAGCAGGAACCACGGCTGTATTAACAATATTTGTAATTAGATGACTTGATGAAATACTACTCTTCCTCTTTTCAGAATAACTGCCACAATGCATTAATTTGTTGTTTTGATACCACTGGTCCAGATATTTCATAGATATTAAAAGTGCAGCCAAGATATCAAGTACTTAGTAGTATAAACATCAAGTGCCAGGACAACAGTGTGCCAAAGATACTGGCAAACTCACTTTTGAAATACTGGCCTGATTTGGAAAAAGTGATAGCAGCGCTCCAAAATGCATTGGTAATACATTCTTTCAAACAAATACTTCATCCAATAGTGAAATTGTAAGCATTAAGCATTGGATGTTAGTCTGTTTTGCAAATGAGGGAATTCTGTTAATTTTGTGAAGTTTCTGAAAAATAACTCTTAAGGTCCTGAGCTCCACCAGAAAATCACAAGGAAACAAATTGCTTAACAGCAGGTTTCACTAAACTCAGAGCAACATGCAATGGCATTTTGACATGCTTGGCAATAACCAGTCTTGGTTCTATCAGGCAGACAAACATAAAAATCACTGAAGGCATTTAAAGTTACACCACCACAAAATCTAACTAAGCAGTGTATCAGTAACTGAAATGACTGATACACCTGAAGATAAAATACTGTAGATCTCCTAAAAAGCATAATTGATAAGTGAAGGCAAGTTAATGCTCAATGTAACTTGGCTTCATTTCTCATGAGTTTAAAGTTTGGGTACCACTCTGGAAAGTAAATCTATGGTGTATTCTCCTTGAGCATTATCCTTCTTGGCATCCCTGGCAAAGGATATAACATGCATGCCAAGTAAGATGGTCAATTAACCACCAGCAGCATTTCTTGTAATATTTATAGCAGAGAACTATAAAAAAAAAGGGGTACCAAGTACAAATCGCTGACATTCATGCTGGCATGCATGTAACGTGGTACTTGATTACACTGTGGAGAACTGCAACAAATCTGGACTGGGAAAACCACTACAGTCAAGAGGACAGTAAGTATACTATGTTCCCTGACAGACTCTAGCACAGTAGATTACTAAAAACGTTTCTGAAATAGCACAGCTCTTCACACCATTTTCATAGCTTTTTAAAAGGCTTCTTGCCCCATGGATTTTACAATCCTATTGTATGTCAGTATGAAAAGGAAGAAAGGAAATGTGAAGGTAAAAAGAAATCTTGCTAAAGTCAAAGAAAAGAAGTAACTTATATCACAAGTGAGCAATGTAAATGTGAATAAGTAATGAATTTATTACAGCATCAGACAATTAATGGGTATTATAGAAGACCAGAAGGGTGAGTCAATAGGCATCAGATTTGGTGCTGTATTTGACAGTAAGGAGCAGAAACAGTGAAAGGGAAAGATGGTAGTTATACAAGGACAAGAGAGAAAGTAAGAAAAAAACCTCCTCTGTGTGGGAGGACACAACAGTTTACATGAAGCAGAGTTCAATAATGCAGCTGTAGGAAGCTGGAGCTCATGAAGTCTAGAAGAGGTCAGACAGCAATATATAATAGCATAGGACAATAGCATGCTGACACCAGACTGATAGCATTTGACTGCATCTGTATACATGTGGTAAAATCTAAATGGCACTACCTTGTGCTACATAGACTTAAAAAACCCTACACCATTGTCAGTAAGCATATCTCAGTTTCAGTCCAGTATATTGGCTGGCTCAGATATCCTGCCCTGCAGAGTCAGGAACATTGTATGATATAAGAGCTATCAAAAGGTTTGGTTTTATAGAATATAGGATATCTCAGCTTTTTAAATGATGTTCAACTTTGTTTAAGGAAAGGCTTGTTTATTTTACTGCTACATTTTCAGACTCAGGACAGGCATGCTCCTGAGGACAAATGAATTGGTGAATCAATACTCGTTGTGAGAACTGCAGGTTTTGCCACTACACCTAAGTCCACTGAAGTCATAGATTATAGAAAAAGGCCTGCCCATGACAGCCAATTCAGATCCTCTGGATGCAAATGCAGAGCACTGCAGCCAGGATTCTTCCATGACCCAGTTTCTCTCAGGAAAACTGATAATTTCCACCTGGGTGCACCAAAGGTAGGATTCAGAGAAATGCCAGCAGCCTTTCAGTAGAGAAGGCATATGTTGCTCAGATTAAAAGGCTCATATGGAAAAAGCAGACACACAAAGACAGTATTCATGAAAAAACAACTTTCAGGACACTGAGTGCATGCTAAAAGATGAGAGAAGATGTTTTTTTACTCACACTTTGAGGAACCGTTTTTTACTACAGCCTCTCTGATAAAGTGAACTCCCTCTCAACAGTAAATAATACCTATTTGAATATTACAATCAACTCGATTTTCTTTTCAGTCTTATTCAAACTACTCCCTTTTTTTTTTTTTTCCAATATCTCACAGTGTTTACAGATCTCAAAATCTTTCATAGATGTTGAAAATGCACAGGAAAAAAAAGCTTCCCTAAATAGCCAGGTGCTATCTAGCAGTTGAGAGAAATAACCTAATCTTTTGTCATCAGAGAATCCTTCAGAAAATATTCATGTTGTAATAGTGGGACATTCTCTCTTCTGTTTTTGGCTGGTACTGTATTTGCAGATAGATGAAGGAGCTCCAGGCACACAAGGACATGTGGACAGGGAGAAATGTCCATCTGCTATTGACACAGACAATTAACAAACTGAACACACTTTGAGAACCTTTGCTTGTTTTTCCTTGATGTACTTGGGCTCATACCATAAATCCATCAGAATATCCACAAAAGGATTTTAATGAAGACAGCAGCAATTTTACTTAAAATGGAAAAATACCAAAAAGTCAGGACGAACTCCCCTTTAAAAAAAGCAAAACATTCCTAATGTGGCTACAACAAATGATCATGTTCAGCCCTCTACCAAGTTTCAAATGCTTATTTTGGATGCATATTCCACCTGTGCAATTTCTCTCTGATATCTCAGAAATAACTATACTATTAGAATTGCTATTGTGTCTATGGTTTAAATCTATTCCAACCCAAAAGGTGGTATAAAATTTTGTAGCCTGTGTTTTAAGCAGAGCAAACACAAAAATAGTGTTATTTAATGTGTAGGTGACACTTGAGAGTCTCTGGATACCATTCCCAGTGCCTTGTGTACCTAGGAGATCATCTCCTTACACCTGCCAGAGGTGGTATTTATGATGGTGCTTCCAGTCAGTAGAGATTAAGGACATCAAAATTTTGGCAGTAAACAGAAATAAAATTCTGTTCCAAATCAATTTGCAGCAGTGGTAAAAATCATATCAAACCTGATTCAAGAAGAGCTGGCAACATCTATTCCAAAGAGGTTCATTTTGTTTTGCAGAAAGAACAAACAAAATACCACAAGAGCTTGTGGAAGCAAAGAGCTCTATACCAGCCTGGCTGGAAACAACTATGTTGGGATCCAACAAATTTTTTTTCTGCTTCAAAATAAGATGCTCTTAGAAATATTTGAATCACCTGCAAAACAAAGCCCTGCCTTCCTGTACAAGCAAAAACCAGACTGGACAAGCAGCTAAAGCAGATTAGCACTACATTCTTCAAAGAAGCCCACTGGAAGCTTTTGTTTCAATCTAAACCTGTATGATGCGATTTCATTTGATTCCCAAAAGTATGCCTTTGGAAAACAAATACAATCTCTTGCAACATTTCTCATTCTTAAAGAAAGTTATTGAGGAAGTAGTGACCATGACAGTAACAACCGCAACGTGTGAACATTGGCCAATAATGTGGATCCTTTGCATCTAGGGACATGGTATGTGACAGCAATGTTCATCATCTATAAAGAACCAACAGTGAGAAGGACAAGCACAACAAAAAATAGCAAAGAAAGCAGGAGAACCTGGCACAGGTCTTTGAAAGAAAATAATTTTCAGTTCTCATTTGGGATTTATACATGTACAGCATTACTTTGCACTCTAGATTGAATCTAAGCAAAGAGGCATTTAGTGTTCCAACTCAATGAAGGATGCTCAACATGAGAGCATTTCACCTATCCAGGGACCTACCTTTTTATGAGTTTTCCAAATTTTGTTGTTAAGCAAGGAGAGTTATCTCCCCTCCTCTCCTGGGAATGGTCTATATAATGGAGAAGGAGTGGGAGATTAAATTTGTATGCTTTCATCATAAATAGGCCAAAGTTTTAATAACTACACATTGAAGATCATACAGCAGAGCACACCACAAAACTAGTGAGTGTCCTTTAATTTGACTTACAGCAGCTTCAAAGGTTACTCAAATCTCATAGGTTAGGGTCACTAGCTTTATAATAGGACATCCCAAATTTACAAGTTCTCCCTCTCTTTCCCCTTCAATCTTAAACACACAGACACACTTCCTGAATAGGCTTATTCTAAAACCCTTTAATCATACACGAGCATCAACATATCAACATTGTGTAGCATATCTGAACAAAGAAAGACAAAATTATAGGCTAAGAAAAGTCCTCATTTTGAAACTCAATTCACTGAAGTCCATCTTGATATGTAACACTATATTATTAAAATATAGAGTGAGAGACCATGACAGTAAAATAGTGCAGTTGTGTGATAGTGTGTAAAAATTTCATGCACAATTTGCAATATTCTTTTATTTAATATGAACATATACTTAATGGCAATAAAGAAAGAGAATGAAGAAGAGCTTGCTAGCACATGTACTTGTAGTAGAGGGACTTTAGCAAACATCAGTGATGTAAATCTAGGGAAAAATAATCCCATACATTTCATGCTCTAGTGTTACTAAATGAGACTCAAACAGAGTCTTAAATAAGCCCCATTTTTTTGCAGCCTGCAAAAATAGGAGGGTATTCTGCTCTAAATGGAACATTACAATGCCTGTTCTTTGTTCAGCCCTCCATGGAACAGTGTGGTGTGTAAAAGCTGCCTAAAAAAGTAGTCTCACTCTCTTTTAGTCTTTCTGCTACCATGGATATGACATCATTTTTGCCAACCATTGCTAAGTCATGAACAGAGGGAACATTTCCTTTTCTCACGTAGAGGGCAGAGTATGAGCCAGAGCTTCCAAGAGACACAATGTTCTCTTTATGCAGCCAGGGAAAACAGTAAGAGAGGGTTGCCAATGGTCTGGGAAATGGCGGGCAGCCACAGAGCACACAAAGCTGACAGCACTGCCTGGCCAGTCTCAGTTCCCACTAAATTGGTGGCCTATTTTCTCATCTCAAAGAAAGAAAAGGGAGGGAGAGAGGGGAGCAAAGGAAAAAAAAAAAAAAAAACCTATATCTTTGCCACCTACCCCTTGCTGAGGCTACCAGCTGGTCCTTCACCCTTCCCAACATGGGCTGCATCCTCTGTTGGAGAACAGGAGAGGAAGTACTTATGATGGATTTGGGAGCTGCTGCTCTTAATCCCGCTGCAGGTTGCAGCTGTCAACCATGAGTGATATGACTTGGGGAAAAGAGAAGCTTCCAGCATTGAAAGACATGAGGTCCAAAAGGGCTGCAGACTCAATTACGAACCACTCTAAGACATGCATTTTCTGGATGCTTGCAGATTTAAATGCAGGTCCTGAAGTCCTAACTCAGTACTTCCTAGCAGGCAAAACTATTGTTCAGATCAATGTAAATATCATATGAGACAGAGGTTTTGATACATGAGCTTTGATTATTTCCCACACTTGCATAGCTACAGTGACATAAATAACAGTGTTACAGGTTACAATGTCCAACATATTAAATCTTCTGTTAGCTGAAAAAAGTTCTACTTATTTACTTCTCAGAAAGAACATCAAGGAAGCATATTTTTTGCCACACTTATTCAAATCCTACAGTGGAAGCAATGGCTAACTTTCCCACAGGTCTGAAAACTTTCATAGCTCACACTGACTCGTACGAGGAAAGAGATGATTTGGATGAGAATAGATGATTTTTTCTCCCCCTTTATTGCAGCTATTCATCACTTCTTAATTTAACTTACAAAAGACAGACTACAGTTACTTTTGCTTACCTCTGTCCTAAAAGAAAAATAGAATTTCCTGCATTTCAGATAATGGCACTGACCAGAAAAATCGATTGCCTTTTGTTTTTTGAAGAATCTGAATGCAAGGTAAGGAAGATGACATTTCTCAAAGGAGGCATGGGGGAAGGGAAAGAAAAAAAAGAAGGATATTTCTTCCATAAGACTGAGGATGTATTTAGATTCAATCTAAAGTGCTACTTTACCATTCCATCCCAGCCAAGGTTTCCATAAACTGCCATCTTCCATCAGCATAAAAATTCACTGAAGTTATCTCAGGAATGCGTAAAGATTTTATATATGTGCTTGCATTTTCCCCATAGTTCTTAATTTGTACAAGAAGAGAACACAAATATATCTTGACTCAAACCTTGCTTCAACTGCCTGTTCATGTAAAAACCACTGGTGGTGGATACTAAATGATTGGAAGACTTTCATATTTATTTACAGATATGTGAAGTTTCTCTTAACATGTTTAATGGTACAAAACACATATATTAAAAAGCAAAGTTTCTCCAAAGTGAAGCCTTCCTTGAATGCATATCTTTGGCATTTCTATGGAATTCAGTTTACATAAACAAATTTCATCAACACAGGCGCCTATATGACATAGGCACACGTTTCACTGACACATCCAACAGTTGGTATGCGATGCAATACTATCATAAGTAAAAGATAATCTAAATGTGTTTGTCTTTCTGAATACAGGTGCTTATGTAACTTCTGAAGAGTTGTTTTAAGTGGAAACTTTCCAAAACAATGGTTATCAACTTATTAAAGAATGGACTCAAGTAGTTTGACAGGGTGGGATTAGCATATAGTACATATAGGTTGTGGCATAAGAGACTAAACTTCTAGCTCCTGTTCACAGTTAGATACAGTATCATGAATAAGCAGTGAGCTTCTGTCCTCATTCATCAAGGGAGGACTTGATCCTACCCTCGAATATGGATGTAGGTGTCTTGTAAAATCAGCTACTCTTCTAGCACCACATCTGATATTACAAGACACCAAAAGATGTATGTAGGTTTACAAAAAAAAGAAAGCTCAAAGCACATAAAATAAACCTCATCTGAAAACTCCTGCCTGCAAGCAAAAAAAGAAATGAGGACTGAAAAAAGGGATAATGGAAAATAACCCTGTGCCCCTATCTTTGGTGTAAGAAGGAAAAAAAAATGGCAGTGGATATATGTGTAAATTCCACAAGTTCAATTGAATCACAGCATCAGACACAAGGAATTTATATTATGCCTTTTAGAATACTTTGGATTCTACTGATGGCATTTGTTTTGAGTTCACTCTCGCCTGAATACCCAGGAAGGAAGCAAAGTGAATGTGCCATGTTGAGCTTGCAGGATATGGTGCTTGATAGGGTGCTGGCATTAGCAGGGTTCATTTTTTTCTCAGAGCCCAGAGCTGCACAAGTGTATTACTGTGTGCTTTTGTGCTACACCAGGGAAACTGAAACAATTCCACAAACTATATGGATGAAAAGATGGAATGCATCATCCTACAAAAATGCTCTCCTTTTTTTTTTCCCTCCTCCCCTCCCAAAAGATTGTTTAAAAGGGGGAAAATGTGATCCCTTTTGTAAATCTCTCACAGTCCTTTATTTTGTGTTTGCACCGAGTTTCCTTTAATCGAACAAGAAGTTGGAACTCAAATATTATAGTAAAGAAACTGTTCTTGCTGTGAGAATTTCTGGTACTGCATATCTGGGTTCTATTACATAAGCAAACTCCATCAAAAAAAGCCTTACAACTTTGCAGAAGAGTTTTAACCTAATCTAGTTTTGCACTGTTTTGTGGACACTTGCTCATTTCTCATTTTTTCAGAAACTTAGATTTTGTGCTTCTAGATTTTGTGCTTCCCCTCTCCCCACCAGACTAAGGCAAAATCAGATTTACATGAATCAACAAGAAAACCTGTGGATTAACATGGAAAATATCCTAAAACAAATAATTCATCTTTGAGAGTATGTTCTCATAAAAATTCACAATCCTGGAAGTCTATTTGCATTAATTATTTAGGATAGTTTACTAAGGAGAATACGAATAGCATGTCTATTTCTTTTTTTAGTAGATGAACAATGTTTTGTTAATTAGATACAACACAACTAGCATCATGAGGAGAGAAATGTGCCACTAGGGAAAAGAATCCTACTAATGTAATGAAACATTAAAAGAGATAATGAACCTAGTCAGTAGATAATAATGGATTTTTGTCAAAGAAAAGTATCATTTTTCATATTTGACAAGGCTGAAGGTTATGGACTCTTGGAGAAATTGCCATACAGCATTGAACAACAGTTCCAAAACAGACATAGACTAAAATGGTTTATAAATGTATTTAAAAGAATATAACCAGGAGCAGAGCTTCTTCATTTCTGTTCTAACATATATGGTGGCAGGGTGAAAAATGAACAGAAAGAATTTGATGCATTAGCAGAGTGATTATATTGTATCAATGGAATGGAAAATGTTAAAGGTACTGAATCTTTCCAAGTGAATTAAATGGGCACATTAAATAGTCAATCATTTTCTAAATTCAGTACATTGCAATATCTGAAGCACTTCAAAGTATTAGTGACTTTAAAAAGGAAAGGGAAAAACTGACCAACTTTGTGCTGAAGAAACCTCTACTCTATGCAAGTATTAGTAACTTCACTAGTCCAACTAAGAAGTAAAAAAAATATTATTTTGAGTAAAGGTAGTAAATTTGACCTTTAGACTCAGTATGGATAAATGATGTTAGTCAAATATGTAATCATGCCTACTGATATACCCATGCTGAACACTTCTAGGCTGTCATTATAAATAACCATTAATCCTTAGTGTTAGGTGTTGGCTAATTCATAGATGAAAAATCATAACAAAAAAATGAAACTTGAAGGCGACTTTGAAGATGCTAATTTGGAACAAAGCAGTAATTTCAAGGAGCTTAGTATGTGGAAAGTGTTTCAGTATTTATCTAGGGATTTAAAAAGCAATTTGAATATAAAAGCACTGAATTGGAAATGCCTTACCAGACTTTTCCAGGACAGTGCCAAATCCCTGAATATGAAATATAAAAACGCCACAGTATAATCTAACCTGATGCAACACAATTTTTCTATGTATGTTCTAGGACTATTTTGTTCACAGAAAATGCATCCTACTTCAGTGTATTTTTAGAAGTCTGAATATAACACATGCATTGGACATTTCACTGGCTGTTTTCTGAAAGGTACTAGGATGCTTAAAGGCCTGAGCAAGAGCAGTCTCTTTTCAAATACTAAAGAGAAAACTGCTCTTGTGGAAGTTTAAAATCCTTTCTCATATTTTAATATTTAAAAAATCCTCCTCTATTAAAATTGTGAAGCCTTGATTTGTTAAACATTCTATATGAGTTCAAAATCATACTTAGAGATAAAGTATATTTGATATAATACATAAATGTATAGATTCAAATAATTTTCCAATAAGAAACTGAGGTGCTAGCGATGGGGAAAAAAAAGCAAAATCATAATTTGATAAAAAAATACTATTCAAAGTCACAGTGTAATGAATGAAGAGTAGGAATACTTTACTATCATTTACTTCTCTTTTATGGAGCCATGTTAGAGCTACGCTGAGTGACTAAGTATCAGATATCCATTCATGTTGCTTTCAAAAAGTAGGTGTTGCTGTTTATCAAGTTACCTCACCTGAAGGGTAAAGGACAGGAAACGGAAATCACCTACAGAATAAATAAATTAAATCTTGTAGTATAACCCATGTATTAGAGAAGACTGAGCATAATGAGACATCTCATCAGCATAAGAATAAAATGAGAAGTCATAGTAATCTCAAATCCTCTTGGAAAAGATCCATTATAGACAGCAGCAGAAGGGAAGAAGCTTCTCCACTAAAATTTCTTGGACATTTTTCATTACAGCGTGCTGCCAGGAAGCCTTGAATGACAACATTTATGAGTTACGATGGCATAGATTTAGAAATGTGTATGCTACTACACATTTCCATCTTACCCTCTGGTATAGGCAGGCTTACAATAAGATGACCAAAACCACACTGGTTTATAGTCTCTGAACCTGAAAAGTGCATTTACATTCAAAAAGTGAAGTTTTGCTTTTGAAAGATGCACACAAACATATATTAATAGGAATTTAGCCCACAAAGCTATTTGAATTTTAGGTATAGAGAAACAGGAGTGTTTTCCAGTAACAAATAGTGCAGAATGAAAGTAAAAATATTACTTAGATTCTCATCCACTGAAAACAGAACACTCACCTACAAATTTACACTACTTACTCATTTTTCCTGCCAAACATCTTTCTATTTCCTAGCCTTAAACAGAGGTGGAGATGCAAGTGTTTGGCAAGCAAACATGACCATACATTAACCAAGATAACACAAAAAGAATTTTGAAATAGAATTTTAAAGACAGCCCAAATTCATTACATATTTTTCCTGAACAGCTATCCAAATTGAACTTTCAGTTTTCCAAGCATTATTGCTTTCCTTTTCTGCTGAAATTTTTCACCATCTTTCTTCCTTATTCATAGTTCCAGTGGCCTAATAATCCTTTGATTAACCGTTTACATTATATAAAACCCACACCTTTTACATTTGCTTCTGAGTGCAAAACCAGCTATCTTTAATTCGGGTAAGTAGGGAAATACTGACACATATGATGCTGTATAGCTGCTGCTGCTGATGCTAAAAAGACATGTGGAATTTGGAATATATTGAGTTACATTGGTCTCCAAAATCAGAAGTTCCCAATACTCTTAAATCATGAATTTCTGATCTAATAATTCAAGATTGGTTGCACTTTGCAAAATCTCTGCTGATAAGGATGTATAATCTGACATCCAAAAAAGCAAAATGCATCTCTAGGTTACAACTAAGAATACAAATTTCAGCTGTGGAGAAATAGTTTTCTGGTAGAAAATTATTTAACTTAAAGAGCAATTCAGTAGACTCTTGCTTTCTACTGCTATGGAGAATCTCCCTAAAATAATGCTAATCACAACATGTAAAATATACACATCAACAATTTCCCTGACTCATATTGGTGTAATACACCACTGTGAAAAATTTAGTATGGACCTTTTGAAATAGAACACAATACTTTGTTCCACTGATTGCCGATATAAAAATCACTGGAACTAATTTGGTCTAGCCTGTATATAACTGGCACCCATTTCTTTCAGAGCAACTTAATCACTATAAAAACAAAATTTAATGCTTTTATTCCTGAGCCATGAGTTAAATTTCTGTAGAAATACTGATTGGATGACACTATTATTGTCAATCAAGAACAAACCGCTGTTTGAAATTAAGGAAAACATTATTTGTAACTAATAGGTCCAAACATATAGGTGAAGGTGATATAAGGTCACAAGTTTGTGGCCTCAAAAGCTGTAACAGTATCATGGAGCTCAGTTGGAGAACTCTGCTCAACAGTGAACAGGTCAAAATGGCAGAAAGCATCACTATTTCTGACTTACACATATTTGATACATGCAAAGTTATATAGATACAACATATATGGTTGAAAACAAGTACAAAAATGCGTGTATATGTGCAAATAAATGTGTGTGTATCTTTCAACATGTAATCATACAAAAAGAAAGCATAGACTGTATCTCATGTATGGAAACTGGCCACCTTCTGATGGCCCTTTGTCAGAAATTACTTAAAAGTCCTCTGGTTTGTTCAGTGATTAGGCTTGTAAGAGACAGGAGACATAGATTGTATGAATCTGGAAATATCCAAGCTACAAGCTAATCCTTGGTCACAGCTAGAGATCTCCAGGTTATGAGGAGATCTTCTGTCTTTAAAGACTGACTTTTGTGTTCTGACTGCAATGAACCTAATGAGTGACTGAAACAGCTGCATCAGATTCAAGTGCTCACCTGCAGAACTCTGCTCACCAGTGGAATAAACACCTCACATCACCAAACCCACAACTAAAACTCTATTTGCAGCTACATTAAGAAAGCTTTTTACTGAATATCTCTCATTTTTCACTTGGGATCTCAGACAACTGTTCTGCACTACTTTTACTGAAAATACGGGACTTGTTTGTTTTCAAAGATAAGTATGTGATTTTTAGTCAGTAAATGGTATTCTTAGCACACCACAGTGTACATGGTTCAATATCTAAATGATACAGCTTAAAGTTTCATGCCTCTTAAAGGTTTACTTGTTCTCAGTCTTTTCTTTATTGCAACCTGAATCCTCTTCTTGATTGATATAATATAGGAACCCACAGACACAGTACTTTGCCCTTGTGCCCTGAGGATTGTGAGTCTCTGAGAGAGTATGAAAACTCTTATCAGAAGACCTAACAGAGAACGTAATCCTGCAGATAAGAATAATGTGGAGTGGCGATATGGAGGAGGGAAGAGGTGGTGCAAAATCCATTTAATCTCTCGAATGATGCTGTAAGCTCTTCAATTTATTAAATTTATCTACTTTTCACGGCCAGTTTACATGAGTAGATAAACATCTCATTTTGTCATTTTGATGTGATCATAAAAGTGGAGGAATTTGGAAAAAATAAAAATCTTAAAGACCTCAATATTGTTGTACTGAGATTTCCAGCATCTTTCCCTTTTCACTAAAACCTACAGAGAACCATATTGTGGCAAAGATTTATTTGCAGCACTCCCAATTTATTTCAGTGGTGCTTTGAAAAATCAACAGTGTGAAACACCACAAAGATAGACATAACTTTTTTTTTTTTCACTTAAACCAACAAATTACATTAACTGTGCTAAAATTCAAATTGTTTTTTCACATTCATTTTGTTGGTTTATGTCATGTACTATTTAGAAGTCAAATTAAAAATCCAAACAGAGAAAACGGATCCCATTTCTTGCTTCACAAAAGTAAAATGGTATATAAAAGTTATAGAAGAACTTCTATTCTAACGGTATATAAAAGACAAGCAATAAAAGAACTTAAAAGGATAAAAGTAGTAAAGACATTAAAACATTTATAAGCCCAAAATCGATAAAAGCATCACCACCACATTAAGTAAAACTGGACTTTATATAAAACTAATACTTATTAAAAAAAAAACTAAAAAAAACCCAAAAAAAACCTCCCTAACCATGGTGAACTTTTTGAAGTTTTCTACATGTTTCCTGTTAACTTTAACAAAAAAAAAAATAATATGTTCATTTCCATGAGAAAATTTTGAAGGCGATATTTCCTTCTGACAATCGCCTAACAAGATCTTCCCCTGGACAGTTTTCAGAAGATCAAAGCTAAGCTTTTGTTGTAATGCTGGGGCACAATGACTATGAATTTGGAAAGAAATTCTGAACCATAAACATCCTAAGCTGTGACAACTGAATTCATCCAAGGGAGAGTGATATAGTGTACTATAACTTTTAGCTTCACAATCAAAAAAATATTAAAAGTATAACCAAGTTAATAATTATTCCAAAATAAAACACCTACTTCACAATTTCTTTTTATTTGTCTAATTTTAAGGAGTTAAGAAAGTATTAAATTCTTAGTACATACAAACGTAAGACACATAGCGGATAAACTTCCTTCCCAAAAGCACTTAGTTTTTTTTTTTAAATTCTAAACCTCAACTATTATACCAAATTTACCTACATCCCATATTTCAACCCTCTTAACTCCTTGAATACTTTAAGGTGTTCTCAGTTCCTCAATATCTGTTACACATAAGAGACTATATGTTGAAGCACATGAAAAAAGTGGCTACTTAATGCTAGGCAGATGTGTTAAGTGATATTGTAAGCTACTCACTTGGAAATAATTGAGAGCAACAACCTTATGTTGCAATTCACAATTTGTGATTCATTGTGACAAAACGTAATGTTCAGACCTTTCAAAGACTACAGAGATGATTTTATTAATCTTGAAAATATGATTGCTTATATCTACTGTGGGATTGAAAATTTTAATTTTTTTAAAACACTCTCCTTTCATTGGCTTAATGAAGAAAACAAAGCTCTGGGTTCTTTTTTAAAGAAAAGCAAAAGAACTGAAGACAAAACACTACTATCAACACAAATATATTTTTCAGTTTGTAAGCAACCAAAATTATAAAAATAATGCTCTATATAAGCCAAACAAAATTTATTATGGCAACTTTATTTTTTTTTTTTTTTTACAAAAAGAAATAACATAAGTTTGTACACGGACAAACATGCGTTGAGGGTTTTACTAAAACATAGAAACCTTTATACAATATTATTCTTGGATTTTTGTGTTAGTGTTACCGGACTATTTCTTTAGGGAAAGGTACAATGTCCCCAGGAAGTATATTAATATGGTCACTTGTTTCTGTGATTTCTTTTGCTAGCTTTTATTAGCCATAAGAGAGCTTGCAAAAAATGCTATTTGTGGACAGGTGTCATATTTTAATTTCTCAAGGTCAGGAGCAAAACCAGATTGACGAGGCACTCAAAACTCATGTCTTATGGTTAATCCTTTGCTGAGAAAAGGACCACTGGTGTCATTTATAACGATGTCCTGGAAATATCTCCTCATTAGCATAAATTATTTTTAAACTTGACAGATTTCATTACATGGTGCAATACAAATGGTAACATGGTAACTTTGGTATTTCCATATAAAAAGTTTTCTGTAACTTTAATGAAATCCACGGTCACTGACATCACGCTCTTTGTTCATTTTAGCAAAGAAAATGCATCCATTCATATTTCACAAACTGGAGCAAGGAGAATGTTAAATAAAAAGGAAAGGCCTTGGTGCATATCACTGAAGACCTCCATTTTAGCATATATACAAAACTAGTAAAATCCTACCTACATTTATTCCTTTCTTTTTTCTCTTACATCCTCATCAGGGTTTTCACAATATCAATCTAATCTTCAGGAGAGCAAATGTCACATGTGAGTCATTTTGCTTCGCTTCATTAATTATATTTTGTATAGCTTTTTGTGTATTACAGCCAAGGAGTTTGTTCTGGTGGCCATGTACAACTGTGACAAAAATGACATGTTATAAGCAGCAGTGATGTACAGCAATAATAGACAAAAGGGAAAAAAAAAAGAGGTAAACGTGACATTTTGCTCCTGAGGCTCCAATGAATAAGCCCTGAAGAAAAGTAATGATAGAGCAAAGAAATACTGTGAGCCAACTCTGTTTTGATGTAGACAAACAAAAAGGAGGAAGAATAAATCAGTAAGAGCCTCCATTCCATTGATATTTCTAAGCTATATTGTGGACTACTTTGCACAAGACTGTGCCTGACAGACAAAGACTCAAGTTAAGGGCAAAGCAAAGACAAATCAGTCAAAGGGAACTCCAGGAGGTACTGTGCCTCACTGCTTCTGTTTTACAGACTCAGGAACAACCTTTATTCAAGCTATTCAAAAAGCATTAACTCAGAGTCTCACCATCTCATTTGAAAACGATGACATCTTCTTGGAAGTGCAAATTCACAAAAAAAACCCAAAATCTTCCCTTTGGTTTAAGCTTAACAGTGATTTCATTAAGTAACTGCCAATTTTTCTACTACACATTGTTAAAAGTAACAAAGAAGTATGAGGAGGAAAGGAGAAAAGAAAAGAGTTCATTGAGCTCAGCAAATTGTACAAAGCTGGGTCTAGAGAGCAGTTCATTTAGTCCTCGCAAAAACACTGGATTGCCTCCAAAACGGACACTCTACAGACTTTCTTCTTAGCAAAATGTAAATACTTCCAAGGAAGTTGGCCTTCTCTGGGAAGAAGCAGACATTTGTCTACTCATTTTCTGGTGCTATGAAGACTACTGTGCAGGCTTGTGATTGAGCTGGCACAGGCTACCCAGGTCCATCATAATCAGTATGGATTCATTAAAGGGATCAATATTGTGTGTCTGTTTACCAGCACCTCCTCGCTCACTCCCAATTTTCAGAAAAAAAACATGTACATAGCCTCTGTTTGCTGTTAAAACAGCTCTGAGCAAATGAGGGAATGAAGACTCAATGTAAAACTTAAATGCTGGAGAAGTGAGAGCCCACACGGACAGGCGATAGCCTTCTGTGGGCATACTGCACACACTTATTTTTGCTGTTCCAGAAAGTTTTGGCTATTTTTTTTGTGCAGATTTTAGTTCCACATCACAGGAGAATAAGCCTACATATAGAGAAACAGTACTTCTCTTCAGCTAAGATTTGCTGAAGGTTTAGAGAATCATAGAAACTTTGCACATCTAGAAATATTCTCTGAGAACAGTTATATTTCCAAAAGCTATAAATAACAATTTTTAAATGAAAGAAGGAACAAAAATAAAAAGGAAAAAGCCCCACCTGAAGCAGAAGAACTTACTCAGCAATACAGCAACAATGACTTTGTCCTTGCTTTAGGCTATAAAAATCTACAACAGCTGTACCAAAATCCTACCCCATGGAAACATGTAAATTCTGCTGGCTTTGCTGCTGGCATCACTAAATCTGAATTCTACCCACGCAGCCAGTAAATTTTCTTTTCTTCAATAAGAAACAGAAGTCACAGCCCATTCACTAAGGATAGTGATTTGTATGGACATTATTCAAATGTTTATCCACATAAAGGGATTCTTTTGGTGATATATTTTCTCTCTGAGAACATTTTGTACTATCTTCCCTAGACTGTATTAGGAATTTCACATACCGACTGTCCATTCTCATGGCAAAACTGCATGTGGTTCTCATTGCACGCATACCTCTCACCTATACACATGCTGTTTTACCCTCTTAGAGAGAAAATACATGACCTTCTCAAAGCTGTGGAAAAAATGAGAAATCACATAAATATGAATCTATTATTTTTACAGTTTTAAGACTGTTATCATGTATTCTCTCTGGAAGCTTTGTTACACAAATAAAACTGAATTCATAACTTGATAATAGAAGAAGGTCATTAAGGAAGACTCTATTGACTAGGACATTCTAAGAAACAACCCATTTTATTTTAATCAAGTCTAACTTAGAATCTTGGCTGCAAAACAGCAGAACTAACTGGCAGAATAGGGGCAATCTATGATATTTTAGGGAAGTATCATACTCTGATTTGAAAATGTACAGAGGTTCAGTGGACTCGACTTTATTTTTAATTAAGGTGACTTCCAGATTGGACTTTTTAATTAAATAATCATCTAAACAAATGACTCTTTATTTTGTGATAAAGTTCTTAATTTCAGTAATCTGCTGTGAAGCCAAAAGCCTCTCACACTGATATAGTAAAATATTATTTAATCAAAGGTTGCATATGATGATAAATTGGTATGGCATTTGTTTTTCTGCCCTTTTAATGCAAGAAAAAGAAGTGCCCTTCTAATCAACCTGTCCAATGACTCCTTCCAGACCTCTCCTTATTTTACAGGATATTACAGTTAACCAATAATTACAATGACACAATACATAATGTAGAAAACAACAATGAACAAAAACCTGAGATATTTTAAGACTAAAAGTGTATGTCTAGATAACCATAAAAGGTAGTAATTATCTTCCTGATAGAAAAGTAATAAAGTATAGTCATTACCCTACCAATAGCTAAGTAATGAAATAGATTGGTACCTATGATGAGACATGCAGGTTTGAAAAAAACATGAGGTCTTTCTGTTCAAGACAGAGCTTAGACTTGACAATGTGGCAAAGCCAGTATGAAGTGGAAACAAGTGTGGGGCACAAAGCTGAATGTGAAGTAACATGCCTACTCTCACCATGTCTCTTATATACCCACTCTCTCTATTGGTCCTCCTAGGGCTACTGCTTCTACTCTGGCATAGGAACAAGTGGATGTCTGGGCCCACTCTGAAGCAGTGGGGGATCCCACAGGAAGCAGCAAAGTGAGGGTGGAAAAGAGTTACTCAAAGGCTGATGGGAGCAAGAAGCAGACAGGAAGAACACATCCTCTTGGAATCAAAGCTGCTTTCAACATCCCTGTGTACTTCAGAAATAATGGAGTAATTTTCTTGCACAGAGTTTATCCTGTTATAACTCTACAGAAATATGATTGGTCTGACACTGACTGTAAAGAGGTAAAGCATTGGGATCATTATTAAAAACATGAAGTAGTGTAAAACTTCAAGGTTTGAAGGACTTTTATAATTCCATAGCCTGTATAGCTGCATAGTACGTGGAATCCTTAACTCTCAAAGGGAAAAAGAGATAAGATGAGCTTAAAATGAACTAAAACCACCCAGAATCAAGGAAAATCTCAATAACTCTTCCCACTTTTCTGTCATCAAAGCCTTGTCTGAAGAACAGTATCAGAGTACACTCACTATGCTTTTTTACTCATACAGTATTCTTCATCTCCAAGAACTTGCTAAAACTTCCAAAGAAAGGAAAGAGAATTTGCTCAAATTCATAAAGGAGGGAAGGAGTAAGCTAAAGCACCTCCCCTAGAGGTAATAGAAAAATCTGCTTTTACGATAGCTTAATGTGCTAGGAATTTCATGTTTTTCTAAAGTGCTCTGTATCTTTAAGTGACCAAAACTACAACTTATTTGCCTCAAAACTTCCCTGAAAATTTTCTCAGTTTATGAATTGCTTCATTGCTGCCAAATACTAATTGAAACAATTAACTGTGAAGAACACGTGGGTGCAAAAATATTAGTACCACATAATCCTTTCTAGTTAAGCGGTCCTTACCGGATTATTGCAGAAATGCTCTGGAGTTCTAATTACCTATGGAAGTCCCACAAGGTTACTGCAGAACATGGTAATTAGACAGTTGTAATATAAGGTGTTAGCAAGGGATTGAGGATTTGTGCTAAGAAGCATGGTGTTTTCATGGCTATTTATTGTGCAGAGAACCAGAATTTAATGGAATTTGATGGAAATCTCCAACAACAAATGTAGTTAAAAGATGGAGGAAATATCTTAATGGGGATTCAGTATCTGATGAAGGAAGATTAGTTGTACCACACCATGATCTTTATGTGTACAAAAATGACTCACATGTTATGCAATAAAAAAACAAACAAACAAAAAACCACACATCCTGTGAAATATTTTTCATTTTTGTGCACAAAGTGTTTCATATAAAGTCCACTTGATCACTGGTCTATCATTGGTAAAAAAAAGTTAAGTCCCTTTCTGTGGCTCATAGCACACAATGAAGTGATATGAGTAATGTGTTCAGAAGCCTTTGATTTCCTAGGGCAAAGGACAAAGTTCCCAGTTACAGGGTGGTGTTAAGCTTCAAATATGTTTCCCTGGCTCCGAAGTAAGACACCTGAATTAATCTGTTGCAAAATACAGAGGCAGAATGTTATTTAATTATACTAAGATAAAGTGAAATTTGAGAATATCTGAAACTGAATTAAGTAGCACTATTGACTTGATACAAGGCTCCAGCGTTTTCTCCATCTTCAGTCCTTTACAGTTCTGAAGTGGATATACAAGACTACAGATGTAAATTACTAGACAAAGTGGGACATAGTGGAGAATCCATCAGTAAATATCTTAACATTCTACCTGAGGGTTATTATAACTCATTTGTTCATGATAGCTAACATTCAATCCAGTGAACCCATCTTCCACAATGCTATAGGAACAGTCTTCCACAGGACTCTCTGTATAAAGATGAAATTCAGCTTTCATAACTAAGCACATAACAAGGTTAGATCTCCTTCATTATTAGAATGATGATATTGCCATTTAATCTTTCTTATCCTCCCTTTCAGTAAAATACACCTCTCAGCTTTGTATGTCAGACTGAATAATAGAAACCTTATAAAATTCTGAAGAACACCTAGTACTTAATTTTTTAATATTAATAAGAGTATTCCTATAGCTATTATTATGCTTCTGCAAATAACTAGAGATGCACAAACACCAGAAGCTTGTCTTAATACATATACAAATTCATTTTAAAGAAAAAACATAAAAGAATATTCTAGAGAAAACTTTTCCTAATAGTTTTCATCTCCTTCTTTTAATCAGAGCAAATATTTTTTGTTATTCTGATTCGAGTACGTGACCTTTTAACATATCATCTTGCCTGCCTCTGTATATCTTTTGATTTGTGACAACAAGATGACAGTCACTACATGCATTAGTTCGCGACGGTGAATAATCTCTGTGGAAGTTAAATCCTGGCTCTTATGATCCTGGCCCAATTAAAGCAAGTCTATTTTGCCATTTTTAACTCAACATTAATTAAGAGCTTGTTACCTTCTGCAGGTCTTTCTAATGAAGCTGGAATGAATAGGGATTTCTGTGGAAGTAAAAACTCCCAAGATATGAAAATCCACGTGTGTCTGGTTTTCGATGGATTGAGCAGAGAATTCTCTTCCAGACAGAAAAAAATAAAAGAGAGAAAAAAACAACCCAACCCTGAATGACTGTTCCCTTTTAGAGAAGCAAACATCTTTCTGAACATTAAAGCACAGAGTTTAAAGCAAAGAGAGAAAGCTGCTAGGTTACTGTCTCTTACCAAAGAACTTATCCTGAAGAGCTGACCTCTTCTGATTTGATATAAAAATAGTGCCAAAGGACCAAAGGAAGGAATGGAGATGAGAGAAGGAAGAAGCCAGAAGGAATACTGAAACTGCCTGAAAGCAGAAACTGGGCTGAAAGCATGTGTGTTTCTAAAATTTGAAGCTGCAGCAGAAGGATGAGCTGGTTGGAAGGTTAACTTCTAACAACCAACTCTCCTTGTCCTGGTTAGGAATCTCAGTAAAACAGGGGTTTTACTCCTCTTCGGGGAGTATCTCACTTTAAGGAGGTTAGAAAGTACTAATATATTCACTGAAAATCATTCCTTTCCTCCATTAAATATGCACATGTTAAAGTTTCACAGCGTTTTAAGTTATCCATCTGTTAATGGGAATGACAGCAGAGTGTACCTAAGAGCTTTCCAAAGGACACTGGGAAGTTTTGTTTATTGACTTACTGCAATATGTGAAGCATAAACCGATTTTCTCATTGTTATTTAGATGTATCCAAAGCTTTGACATCCTGGGTACAGACAGGACTTAACTGGCTAGCAATTTTACCAAGTAACACATTTACACCTAGGGGAAATATCTTTTTATGGTATCTACTGGAAGTGCTAATTGACTTTTATTTCCTAATAACAGTTGAAATTGATAAGTCTGGAAAAGCTTATGGTTTCAAAGAACTATAAGTTAGACATTAAGACATTTTTCACCTTGTCAAGCTTATTCATGAAAATCTTAAAAAGCCAATATTGAAACTTCTGTCCTATGGACTGCATTAATGTATTCATCAATAAGTCAATCATAACTGTCATAATGTAGAATGTCAAGAATCTAATAACACCAAATATGTAATTACTATACCATAAGTCATTGGGAAGGTAATGTGATTGCCTTTTCCTGTATCAGCAGAATAGCAATATGGAGAAAGACCTGAACTACAGCTAAGATATTTGGGACACATTTGACACTACGCCTCAGGAGCTGCACTATTAAAAAATGATCTTACTGTGTGCATCTAAAAAAACCTCTTTCCTTGCTTTCTTCTATCACTCATTCACTGGGTTTATAACACATCAGTTGATTATGACGAGTACAAATTAAAATTATCACAAGTCCTGGGAAAAGAGCAGATGGACCGAGGAAAGGGACCTTGTAAGTGTCTAAGAGAAAGATGGATATAAGAGCTCATAATGAATTAGATGGCAGAAAATCCACAAAGAAGAGAGACTTACAAAAGTCTCAGTTGTGAAAAATGTTTCAGTCAGTGCTTTTGTGTTCTTAGATACCTGTCGTGGTTTCGGCCCATCAGGGAACAAAAGACCACGATTAGCCTCAAGTACCGAAGACTAAAGGATTGCTAAAGGGCAGGGAGAGCTTAATTGCCGCTTAAGGTGCAGGACAAAACAGACCAGGCTACTCGGCTTGGGGAAGAAAAACCAGAAAACAATTTAATACCAACTAGAACACA
>WBNH01005617.1:271513-411660 GCA_013401255.1 Urocolius indicus | reverse complement strand
CCTCCATCTTGTACCACTCTTACACCTCCTGACTGGCACCTCAAATTCCCGTCCCTAAATAGTGATCGCAGAGGTGCCAGATTGGCCCAGCCAGGCCGGGGGGTGGGTCTGAACCCAGGAGTCGGGGGAGAGTCTAAAAAACTTTTACCGGGTCTTCACTGCAACCCGCTCCCCCTGTTACTAAGCAAAAGCAACTCCTTGCTAAACCATGACATTACCACAGTCAATTGACAAGGAATGACAAATCCAAGGGAAATCATGGTTTTTAGCAGTTGAGAGAAATCACTGAAACACCAAGCCTGACTACCTTCTCCTGAAGCTTCAAGAACAGAATCCCTCTTCAAAAGTTTTTATCTTAAAGGTGAGCAAAGTTAAAAAGAATTAGAAACAGAATAAGGATATTTGCGAGAGGAAGAGAAGAAAAAGAGAGACTATAAAGAAAAGATAGGATGTCCTCCTTGCACACTCCCCTCCAAAATAACTTCAAACCCTGAAATGCACAGATGGCAGCATTTGTGCCAAGGGACAGTCTAAGGGGATTCGCTCACCCACTAGGCCACTGGAAAGGGTGCCATCAGGAATGCAGAATTAGGACCCATAGTCTTATAAAAAGAGACAGCTTGATCAAATAAAACTGGGCTGTGTTTCATTCACTCCATAGGTTCTGACTCATTCAAAGGATATTAGCAGTTGCAAAGCTGACTGCCAACTGCTTCCTTATTCAGTGTTTCTAATTATAGTAGAGATGGAAGGTGATAAAAGTGGGGAAGAGTGATACAAGGCCAAAAAATAGAGTGAAAGGTAAAGCTGGTCAATGGAGTTAAAAAGGGGGGATGGAAAGCAAATTAGATGCCTCATGCTGCCAAAGCAATAAAACAGTGTGAGTCAGGAAAAAAAGAGAGAAAATTGGTGAAGTTCAATCAGAATGGAGGGGAAACTGCCCAGTAAGAATGAGTGGAAGATGGAAGAAAGAACAATGGGGTGTTAGGCAAAGACATGGAGCATAAACAGAGTTACATGAGAGAGAATTAAAGAGTGTAAAGACAGTGTCACTGCACTGAGAACATCAGAAGACCTCAGCTGACTAAAGGTTAGTAGTAAGAACACAAAGGAATGAGAGAGAGATAATGAGGGGAGCAATGGCATGCTAAATTAAACAATATCTACCACTAAGTATTCCAATAAACCTGAGAGGAAATGCAGCAACAGAGCAAGATGAACTGGCAAGATCTGAAGATGCACAGAAAGCACGCCAAGTAGTTAGACCAAGGGACATCAGTATGTGCACATTGGCATGACCAGTCAGCACTAGACAGATAGCAGCACTGACTCCCTTGAGACTCAGTAACTTTATTCACCTTTTTTTTTTCCCCTGCAAACAGATTTTCTCTTATGAACTATAACAAATTTTGATCAAGGATGCTTCTAGTAGAGTGACTGATGATATCACTGCATCCGGAGCTCTAAGCTGTTTGCTGGTTTGCAGTTTTATTTGTGGTTTGCCAACGCTTGGTGATTTCCAGACCTGTATTTATGAATCTATACTGTTTGCTCAGTCTGAACACTTGAGTTTTAATACCAAACTTTCACTAAAACACTCTGAATATAAAGTCATATTTAAAAAGCCAAGTAAGTTGCAATTCACATAAAGAACATCATAAATTCTGTAGTGACCAGACACAACAAAATTTCTTTAGAAAAAATATGTAGAATTCTATTCTACTTTATAGAATTCTATTTTTAGTTTATTCTCTGAATAGTCTATAGGTTTGATCCCACACCTAACATATAAATACAAATTTTGAAGTGAGTTCAGAAGAAAACTGAAATATCTTTGACTAATGTTTCACTAATCATCTGTATTATTGGCCTGGAACACTTGGGTACACAAACACAAAATAGTCTGGAATCACTTTTAACAGCACTTTTCGAAATCAATAGGTCTTTGCCAATAGAGAACTCTCAGCACTACATATCTCATTGATGCTTCCATCCATCACTAATGTTCTTCCAGCAAGATCACTATTCAAAAGTGTCACGTTTCATAACTAAGCCAAACATCCAAATTTCTATCAGAGTTTTTTACACATGAAAACAAATTTTAGAGTTGTGTTACTGACAGTGTTCCAAGCCTTTGTTCCATTCTGGTATATCAGGAACTGTACTGCCACACACAAAAGAATCCATTACAGCTGTAAGTTATTTTCTCCTAGAACTGACATCTGAGGTAAAAATGGTCCTTTTTCAGCTATCAAGGATTTATAAGCATGATCAGTAATGTATTTGACTACATTACTTGCAGAGAATACTCAGACATTTACAGTGTAAGAAACAGACAGATGTCGTGCTGTCCACTTCAGAGAGCAGCAAAAGGCTATTAGAAATGAGGACCCTAATAGAGTTTTGTGTGCCTTTTCACTTCTAATAATTGTGATCTGTGTCCTTCAGCAGGGTTTCCAAGATGCTAACCACTCAGAGCTTAATAGTCACATAGATTCTCATCAGCCAACAAAATTAAATGATAGAATAATTTTCTATGAACTTTTTTTTGTGCTTATATTTATCTCAAATGTAATTCCCACAGTATCTAATGGTATTTAAGTTCTGCTTCTGTTATTCACCTACATGCAATGACTCATAGAGAACATCTTTAAGTCTTGCAACATTATGCATTGTTTGATTCATCTCCTTATGCATGTTTTAGTTATCCTTCTCACCGAATCTCTTGCTTTTAAAATAATTTCTAGTGTTCTAAAATACACTTTTTTTTCTCCCCTTAAAACTTTCCTTTAGCTACCTTTTCCATTTCTTGTGGAAATTGAAGCCTTCAACAACAAAGACCAATAAAACTCTTCTTGAGCTAGACTAGCAAACAAACCCCAACAGAATATTCCACAGCAACATAAAGAATAAAAGAAATTAACTGAAAAAAATAATGGCAAGTAACACAGCATAAAGGATCATATCCGAGTGACTTCACTTGGAGTAGTGACGAAGTATCTAAAAGGCAAATCTAGTCTGAGCAAATGAAGCAGCTAAAGCAGTACTGCAATTTCTAATGTTTTTTTTAAGTTCTATCCTGAAAGCTATACCTTTCTATACACCTAAGTCCAAGTGTGAGTGTATATATACACTAATTGTGTTTGAATATATATGCATACTAGCCATACACATCCCCCAGTATTTATGTTTATATAACATGCATAACATGAGTTTGCAACAGATAAAACAGTGGTAAAATCAGGAAAGAGCTATCCAAGTCATCCTAAGTGAGCAAAATTGAGCCATAAAAAGTCATAATTTATCGCACATTCTATATATATTTTACAAATATATTCCTATAAAAATGTTTTAAAGATTTTTTTTTTATTAGGATTATTTTTCATATCCATTTGCTTGTAAAAGCAGAATCCCTTAGTACTAAGTTTGCAACTGTAGAGAGCCCTGAGGGAAAGGAATAGTATAATTTATTTTTTTTAAACCTCTCAAATTATGCAAAGCAGATTTCCAACATATAAAATGTGTCATAATCTTAAAGTCTGCTCTGAGCTAAAAGAATGTGCCAATGGAAATCAAGAATTCTTCCCTAAGAGCATAAAGTTTGCAATTTTATTCCTTAGATTTGCAAGATATCTAATCGGCACAGCTCTAGCACTGAACTGTGGTCAGACCAGCTCTGAAACAAATCTAACTTTTAGTAGTGTTTGTGCTCATTCTGAGAAGACAAAATCATGAAAAAGAAAAATAGACCTCTTTCAAAGCTGTACTAAAAACTGGGCATTTTGATATTCCTCGAAGGTCTGGAATTGTAAAGGCACTACAGTTAAATCCTGGTGTGACAAGGGAAGGAGAGTTGATTAAAGTGGCTATAACTCTGCTTAACCGCACAGGTTATAAATACATGTAGCGTTATACAATGTGACACACAAATAAAATAAGTAACTTTTTCAGGAGTTATATTGGCTGAGCAGTCACAGGAGGGAAACTGCAAAGAGTGAGAGCAGTCACAAGGGAAGCTTACTTTTTAAAAATTGTTTTAAATTGTCCTTTTACTTATAGGCTATCAACATGTATTATAGAAAACATGAACATTGTTTACATGCATAGAAATGGAAACAAGTGTTTTGGCAGCAAGTTTTTCAACTCTGGCTTCAACAAAACATATTAAGACTATTAGAGAAGACTAGTTTCTTAGTAATGATTGTCTCAAGAAGCCTGGAAGACCTCATTTCTCCAAGGGCAAGAGAAAAAAACCCTTCTAAGCTTAAGAATCAAAGTAATATGTTTACATTACAAGGTTACATTTCTCTAGCCACTTAGAAGGAACAGAAAAGGACTTTAAGTGTCAAGCCTCATGTAACAGAATTAAAGAACCTATGAAATGTGCTTAAGAGGATTGTCTGTCAAGAATACATGCTTAAACATGGATAGCTAAAGCAATAATTCATTCTTAAAAGCATCCACTTTGATTATAATAATATTTTGCATTCAGCTGAGATAACTTTATCATTATATATAGATATTCAATACACAGTAGGGTGACTGGATTTGAACTCCAGTGTAAAGCTATTCTCTAGCAGATTGAAAAATTCAGCAAAGTTGATTGATATGTATCAAAAGAATGGTTAGGGCAAGATTTAGTTGCTAAAGCAAAATAATGTATATACTTTAACATAAAAATGTAGAAATGTTATGTATAGCTAATTAAAATTGCACTTGTACATTTGAATTGCATTATCTTCCCAAAATATTATTTTTTTTTAATCACAAAGAAGTTAAATGGCATAAGGCAAAAGAAAAATACAGCCATATATCCATATCTGTACAGATATGCAACTTAATATATTGACAGGGATCAGAAATGTCAATCTAGAGTAACTTTAGTCCTTTCAGTTCATGTTATAAATACTCAAAGTAGCAGAAAAGCAAATTCAAACAGGAATACTGTTTGTAGGTGCAAATAATTACATTCTGCTTAGATTTGCCCAAATTTCTGGGTGTAAGTCTATGTCTACATGTTGCCAGATCAGCAGTTTGTAAGTGGGTGGCTGAAGCAAGCCAAGATTTCAATGTTATATCTTACAGATTTTTCCAGTACGTTAGTATACTTTCTGGCTGCAAACAATAACATACTGTATGTGTCATACTGTTAGTACTATGTCTTAATTTCATATGTAAAACTACCTCTCAAAATAGAGCAAAGAGTGAATTTTAAATGAATGTCATCATACCAGAATTGTGAGAAACCAGAAAAGACAGAGGACCATATTTTCAAGTTCTTTGGATATATCACAACATATGGCCTAGAGAACATTTTATATTTACAATCTCCCCAAAATACAGAATTGTCATTCATAAGAAGATGCTTTTGCGCTTTTGAATTCTGAGGACCAGAATTTAATCTCATTTTTTCTTCATTGATGGCAGAAGTCCACATTTTTCCAATAGTACCTAAGATAAGACATTTAATTTATCTAAGAATTAGTCTTTGTTTTTTGATCTCTACTTAAATAGCCAGGAAGCTCCCTACATACACATGGGCTCACTAAAATTGAAGCTTTCAAATTCAGGAGTGTGTTACTGGATGGAATCCACTATGAACAATTTTAGTGTTATGATTAAACCCAAATGCCATCCTAGGTACTTTTAAATTTCATTAGTTGAATGGTTACCCTTTTAAAAAGTTTCTCGTAGGGGGAGAAGGATTTTAAACCACAAATAGTCATAGCTTAAATTCTCAAATACCAAGATCCATTCAGAGCTTCCATCAGTTTCACTGGGAGTTGTGCAGTAAAACCTCTCATTTAAAAAAATATGTAGCTCTGGTAATTGCAGTATAATAAGTATCCCTTTTTCACACTGTTCTAAAAGGACTACAAAGATTTCTAGTAAAAGAAGCTGTGACTATGAGATAATATTAATTCCATAGTACTTTCAATTACCAGAACTAAAGTAATAATCGTCTTGAGAAAACGTCTTTGTCATACACCAATCCTAGTTTCTGGAATGTCACAAGTATAAATGCCGTATGTTGCACAAAATATCACTTCAATAATCTTACATCCCTGTCAATCTGTACAAACTGATTGTCACCAGCTATTGACTACTTTCTGAGAGACAGGGAAAGTGACCTTAATACACACAGCAGTCCCAGGAGGATCATGCTAACGTTAGGAAACTCTCCTGGTACAGAAGGAGCAGGGGCTGTCCTGAATTTTGTGGTCATAGTCTCTTGAAAGACATTCCTTATACCTCTTGTATAACATCTAACGAACAAACCTGGCATACAACCGGTCCATATTGGAGTAATACTGTCCACTTTCCAAATCTTAGTTCATGTCCAGGCTCCAGTGTGGCTAAAATGAAAGTACATGTTAAACCATCTTACATTTGCAGTAATGTTGGACTTACTATTTGCATTAAATCAGAGTGTTGCATTGTTTTTGTATGTTGTTATAGAGTATGAGATCTATCCAACTATCTAACTACTGAAGAGAAGCTCTGCAGAGAGAGACCTGGGAGTCCTGATTGATAATAAAATAAACATGAGCCAGCAATGTGCCCTCATGGCCAAGAAGGCCAATGGCATCCTGGGATACATCAAGAAGAACATGNAATATAAGAAAAAATTACTTTACTGTGAAGGTCACAGAGCAGTGGAACAGGCTGCCCAGAGGGGTTGTGGAATCTCCTTCCCTGGAATCTCCTTCAGATTTTTATTTGCTTGAGCAAAGAAGACCCAACTGGACATGTTCCTATGTGATTTGATCTAGGTGAACCTGATTCTGGAGGGAGGTTGGACTAGATGATCTCAAAAGGCCCCTTCCAACCCCTACCATTCTGTGATTCTGTGGTTCTATGATCTACTGTGTTATATATTCTTTCAGTGCTCAATTGCTGTGAATGCCTACTATTTTGAAAAAAAAAAATAATAGAGATGAATTGGAGGTTATTTTGTTGGGTTTTTTTTACCATTAGCCAGCAGGATATTTTATGTCTAACATTTAAATGTCAAATCTACTATAGAATGCTGCTTAAATGTGACTTAGAATTGAAAATAATGGAACAAAGGGGGAGAAATGCTTTCATGTGCTTCATTCAGTACATGAAATACAGTACTATGCTTCCTGTGCATCTGGATAGTCACACAGTGTATGAGGGATTGAAATTAGTTTTTAATGGAATGTGTTTTGAAACAATGCTTTTTGTCAAGTTAGGATGTATTTCCAAATGTTCTGTAAAAATGCAAGGAAAATGGGTATATTTAGAAATAATAAAGTAGTTCAGTGAATCAGTCCATCTTGATGACATTGATGTTGTCTAGTAGTAAGTCTGATGCATGAAAATTCCTTTATCTGGGAACGTACGCAAGTCCATGCATAAACATAAGCATTTTAGTACCAACTGAGTTAAGCATGTGCTTCTAATTATGCATGTTCCTATGTACTGCAGATGAGCAATATTCTTTCCGTTGGTGAAGGACTGAATCTAAGCAGTGGAACACCCAGAATTTTATGAAAAAAGGGAAACAAAGGAATGAGCTACAAGTTACTTGCAGTAAGAGCAAGGAGTAAATGGTGAGGGAGTCCTAGATTACTCTAGAATAACACAGAAATGCAGACAGAACAACATAAGAAATCTTTGTTAGAATTTCGTCCTCTTATTTATTGTGGAAATCATCCAACTCAGCAGGAGATTAGACTGTTTAGGGAGTAACATTTATTATAGGCATAATGTGGGTGTGTTGTCCTCATCTTTTGATGTTACTCCTGTGATGGGAAAAAGAATTACATGTAACATGCCCATAGATCCAGATGAAGTTGAGAGAAGAGAGGAGAAGAGAGGAGAAGAGAGGAGAGGAGAGGAGAGGAGAGGAGAGGAGAGGAGAGGAGAGGAGAGGAGAGGAGAGGAGAGGAGAGGAGAGGAGAGGAGAAGAGAAGAGAAGAGAAGAGAAGAGAAGAGAAGAGAAGAGAAGAGAAGAGAAGAGAAGAGAAGAGAAGAGAAGAGAAGAGAAGAGAAGAGAAGGAGAAGCTATGGTTGGTTTTCCATATCAACATATTCAGATTTTTTTGCTTGAGCAATATTATATATGTGTTACAATAATGAAAATATTCTATGCACTGATAGTTTTTCCACTTTTAGAAGTAAACCTTAATTTACTTTGTATGAAAATGCAATGTCAAGGAATTGATTCTTCACATAATTCCTCTTGACTATAGCTAGTACTATGAAAATTCCACTTTTCATTAAACATTTTTGCCTTGAGGTATTTTCTAAAGAAAGAAAAAATTTCTACCTTTTTACAAAAAAAAAGAGAAAATCCTAATTTCTTAAGTGGACTTCTGTAGCACTTAAAGATGCATGGGAAGTACAGAGTCACATCAAGTACATTCAGAATAGCTTTCATGGTAGCCTGTTGAAAAAAGTCAATAGATTTGTGAATAAAGGAAAAAGCCCAGAGTGAAAAAAAGCCCAAATGAAGAGAAAGAAGAATGTATGCCAGTAGAATAAATAACTCCCTGTGGACTGACATATATTGAAAAAAAAAAAAAATTACTTATTTTAATTCTGACAGATACATATCAGGCATTCAGCTCTCTTGCTAGTAACTAATTATGGTCAAAGTATGCAACTCATTATTCATACCATTGTAAGAGAAAACTGTCACGTCCAGTGTAAAGATGCTATGCAGTTTCTGACCTTTAAATAACCGACTCATTAGTGGCCTCAACACTATTTAGACATTGTGCCATCTACAAATATGGCTGCTGGAACGTCACTGCTCATCTTCCCGTTGAGAATAGAGAACATAGCTATGTTGAAGCAGAATAAAGCTTGAAGCCTCACCAGAAATACTAGAGCAGTGAATAGAAAGTTAGACAAACCACTGCATTTGCTAATAACATTGGGGGTTTTTTTAATGTTTTCCAGGTTTTGTAGTTTGGGAGGTATGGGTTGTTTTTTTTTTAAATACTGACAATCTCAGGTAGAACAGATCTGTATTGAAAGTCATAAAATTCACACTACTTACCCCAGAGACTAGAATGACTTCCTTCACAAATAGATAATTAGTCTGATATACAAAATGCACATTATTTTCCCAAGTGACTGGAATGGCTCCAGGCCATTAAATACATAATTAGGTAGTTTTTCTAAAATGCTTATTATTTACCTGAGAGTTTCATTGCAGACTCTCTGGTAAATACTGTCTCCCTGGTAGCAGTTATTACCAAAAACGCCTCTGTAATTTCTAGCCTTCCTTCATCAGTGATATAAACAGAAGATATTACCTGGGGCAATGGATCATGAAAACCAAAATCTGACTGTGTCATCCAGCCTATTTAACGGACAAGCTGAGCTTCCTTTGTACCTGGCATTGCATTCTTTCATAGTACAAACACAGTAGAAAGTGAACAAAGGACTTTTCAATCTTTTGGTAATTTAGTTTGTATATTAGCCGTCCAGAAATCCTGCTGAAGGCTATGCCTATGTGCACTATGTGCATGCATGTCTGTAGAAGGAAAGAGAGAAAAAAGCCCCAAACTCTTATTAACTGTTTTCCTACTTGTTAAGGATGATAAAGGAGACATCACGTTTTAGCCACAAAATAAATAAACAAGTTCTCAAGCCCCTACTCCATTTGAAACTAGATTTTCTTTGCCAAGAAGTTTTCTTGGGCCAAGTTTTCAGAGATGACCAGTCTTAATCTGTAATTTGCCCCACTGCCTCTCTCTAGGTGACACACAGTCACAGTGCACGCAACAAGTAAATATGAATATTCCTGCTCGCGATTCACTGGTTGGTGTCTATGCTGGGCATAGTGAGACAGGAAAGAAAAAGGTCAGGCATTAATACCTAGCTGTTTCACTTATACACCAAAGATTAATACCAAACATTCTTTTCCTAGTGATCACAGACAATAAAACTGACTCTCAGAAGTGACTTCTTAATGTTACTCCACCTTAATTTGACTTAAGTCAATTTTACTTAAGCTTTTATCTGCCCAGAGGCCTCACTGCTTTGTGGTCCTTACAGAAGAGATGAAGAGTGACTGGATTCTCAATTAGACAAAAGAGGGCAGAAGGAGACACCAAGGCATGCCAAGGTGAGTGAGAGGAAAGGAAAAGAAAAAGATGAAAGGAGAAATGAAAAGCAAAAAAAAAAAAAATATGGGAAAGAACCAGAGGATGAGACAGTAATATTTAGAGGTCAGTAAATAAGGCAACAAAGACAGGCAGACAACAAAGAGAATGGCAGTGAAGGACAGAATAAAAAACATTTTGCTTCTCAGAAAGAAGGAAAAAAAGGAAGAAATTAATTGTGCAAAGAAATAATGTCAAATCTGGATAGGTTCATTCATCAGAAAAAAAAAAAAAAAAAGGAATAGAGAGAAAGAAATCAAAACAACTAAGAAGAAGCCTTTTACTGTGAACATCTTTTTCACTGTATTTCCCGTTAAGAGGTTTCATTTGTCTGTTTTTTAACACTTTCAACTAAGCTATTTGTGTTTTACATATATATAAACTGAATTCACAGCTACAAGCAAATATCACAAACAGAAGTGAGAATTTCTTTGGAATTCTAAGTTCATGTTAATGTAAGAAAATGTCAAAGTCTAACAGAAAAAAAATGTTCTTGAAGCATTGTTGAATGTCTCATGCAGTGTGAGCCACAAGCTGAAGGTGGAGTAGCTGAGGTGTACATCAACTGGCGACAACTGCACACTTTGCCAGGTCATTGCTTTTACAGCAGGTGCCTCATTTTTTATGAGATTTTAAAAGAGACATCTAGGGCAAAGGGGAACAGAGAAAAGAAGAAAACAGATACTGACAGGCAGATAGTAGGTGACTCTGTGAGCACATCAGGATGCTACTAGATGCTCTCAGTGTCAAATATAATTGTTCCTATAACATTCTGGCCTCTGTTACAAATAAATAGATTGTAGGATATATCTTGGTGCTTTATTCTAGACCTCATAAAGGCATTTAATGCACAACATTCTATATATTGTGTAATCTTATGCTTATTATTGTACTACAACTTAGTAATTATTGTTGACATTTGTTCACAAGCATTTGCAGTAAGCAAAGTATGTGAAGATATTGACTGGGAATGTGTGAATACTGTTCAAAACTAAAACTGTTAGTGGAGGACACAACTAGAAAGGGTCTGGCAAGTGTTTCAGTAAAGATAAAGTCTTATAGAAGATCTTATAGAAGAACTTCCTTCACCCTCATTTTCAAGCCATGCAAACAATGCATAAGCAAAACCTAAGTTCCACTGTCATCCTCAAATGTTTGTATCTCTTCTGCTTTTTAGCTTCTAACTTGGCTATGAATCAGGTTGATTTGTGTACCAGGAAAATTCCTTTTCAGAAGGTGCCCCTGATTCTGTCCAGCCATGCTATTTACCTAGACTCTGCAAACTGTAGGGTTGGTGTCTTTACAGACACTTAAAGGCCAAAACATAAAACATTGCAGCAAATATAGGAATACTGTATTGTTTTGGCAGAGCTCACTGTCCTGTTACTTTCATAGACATAACAGGCTACATTGCTTTTAATTAGAAATTAAATATACATGTTTCTAAATTAGCCAAAATTCATCAGTCATCAAAAGTTAAAAAAGCTAATCATAAGACTCTGAATAATTCCTTTATACGACCTTACTAGAACTTGCCATCTGCTTAAACACATATTTTTATCTTAAAGAATCTAGACTTATTTCCAAACAAGACTACTCTGTTATCATATGGAGGCAAATCTGAATAAGCAATAGCTTGACAGTTTACTTATTGTAATAGGCTGTGATTCTGCTATCCAAACTTAATTGTATCAGTACTTCGTTTAATAGCCTTCTCTCTGCTGTCTGTTTTCAGTGTCATTACTCCATCTATCCCTTTCTGCACAATGCCAGATCCAAATCATTTATCAAAACCTCAAGCAGATAACTTACAATTGTAATATCCAAGGACCAATTCTTGAAATTGGACTATGGCATCAAATTCTAAGGAAAAATATTGAAACATGATACCTCAGTCAATGCAAAGACTGTGCAATGTGAAGATTTCATAAACCTTGTACTTTTAGTTAATACGAAAGGATCTTAATAAAGCAATGCAGATTGTATCTCAGCGGCATTTTATCAGTGCAAACAACACCATGTTGTTTCACCTTCACTTCTGATTTCCATAAAAAGTGCTTCAATTACAAAGAGGTAGTTTGATTTCTTAGTTTACAAGATCCGTTTCTGCATTCTTAGGGAAGGAAATGAGGCTACATATGACAGTAGGTGACATGACAGCTTTTATAATGTGAACGTAGATCAGGAGAAGAACACTAAGTTACTGTATAGGGACTTTTCATCTATGACCAATTTCAACCACCACCATATTGGACTGTATTTAACCCAGATACAAAATGAAAATCTCTTTTCTGAATCATATACCTTATCTCCTTTCCCCTTACCTCATTTTATTATTTTTTTAATACACTTCTAAGGAGATATAATTTATTCAGATGCAGTTTGAACCATGCTACTTTTTATAACCCTCACTCGTACCTACATTGTGCAGTCATTTGACACATCTGTTATATGAAGAACAAATCTGATTTAAGAGTTTTAATAAGAACTTGCATCAATAAATTATAACAGATTGGTGATTAGTAGTATTATTTATATGCAATATTTTTGTACCCCTTATAACATGCTGATATCTGCTTCACAGGGATTAATTATTTTCATAATTTTGTCTAAGTAGTAATATAGCAAATGTCAAAAAGAAAATTAGATTTTCACTTTCCAGACACAGAAATTTAATTAAAGACAACTCCTTGTTGAAGAGGAATGTCCTTAGCTGGGTCTATGATGTGGCAGCAGCTCTACACACTGCCATGTGGGAGATCAAGGCCCAGAAAGTGACTCAGGGAATATTAATCACCAGGCTTCAGAGACTAAATTCATGCTGAATGTGCCACAGTTGGTCCTAGCAGATTATTTATGGAGTATATAAGGTTGCAGACAGTAACAATTTCTTATAAAGGCTGCTGCTCATATAGCCTGCCTCAGAGATGGCACTCTACTGAAAGACACCTTCTACTCAGATGAAAATGGATCCATTAGGAAACCTCTAATTATCCAAGTGTGAAAGATCATCTTTCCCTCATGCTGCTTTAAAAGTCTAAGATAAAATCCTTGAAGCACATTCCAGATGTAAAAATTAGGATCTTCTACAGCCTGTTGGACATTTTTACAAGTAACAAGTGACTCCAGTCTGTGGAAGTACAGCCTGCTACTGTCACTAAAACCTGAATTCCAAGACTTGTCAAACTGTGAGGGAATCTAGAGGCATTATTTTCTAATTTTATCCACCCTCACTCTTCTGAGTTTTTTTTCTTCCTCTCTTTGAATAGTCATGAATATTTCTTTATGCATTGTCTCTTTTGCCTCTCAGTTCCTTCCTTTCATGAATCCTCTTATCTCTATTCTTCACATATTATCCTTTCCTCCTATTAATCTTAATTATCCTCATTTTTCAGTGAGAATCTTCCTCATTAACTGCCCACAGACTGGAATGGGAGAACCAAACAAGTCCATTCAGGACTTCTAAGTACTATCCAGGGCCAAGTGAATTTAGTCCTGGTTCATTCAACCATGAACTAACACAAATGTTTCTCATTCAGAAGCTGATTCTTCCTTCTTAACAACTATGCTTTTCTGGAAAAGACGGACTTTAAAGAGATATAGTCAAAATCATTGTTATTGCAATAACAGCATTTGTATAAGAATAGTGAAAAACCTATTCAAGCAGCTGAGTGTAAGGTAGATGATAATTACTGAGTTTTATTGTTCGTATACGTGATGACTTTTCCCAATTGGATAGTACCTTAAAAGCAACTCACCAATCACATCTACATCAAGTGATTATTATATGATAAACCAATATGGGTGGAACTATTTTCACTCAGAACAAATTCCTTTCATTTCCAAAGGCAAAAATCATGGCTCTCTGACTACAGCTGACACAAAATTTTACTTCCACTCAGACATGGAACACAGACATAGAAATGATGGCAGAGGGATACACTCCTTGCACCTCACCCGTCTGTCACTGCTTCAGTATGCCTACATTACTTTGATATTGGACATCTTATTTGATGACAAGAAACCTGCTTTGAAAGTTGATTCCTAGTTGCTCTTAAGGCAAATTAACTTCTAAGCAAGACTTTTTCTCTCATCCTGTACCATTACTAACCAGAGTGAGCCTATGTGTAGTGACATCTCCAAACAATTTACCAATTAGATATATTGCAACAGAAGAACTAGTAAGAGATAAGGGAGGAAAACACTTATGGTCAGACATACCATGCTGAGTTTAGTTATGGCAACTCAGAGTTTTGTAAGGATCACATGGTATGATTTCACTGTAGTTGTTCCCAGAGAAGAATCCAATGCCTGCCTCAAATACACCATGGGATCAAGCTCTGCTTGTTCTATGGATTTTGAGGCTGTTTAGATAAGGAGTTGGCAATCTACTGCTATGGAAACATAGCAAAGACTTGAGGGAACAAACCTCAAACATTTTGATTGAACTGCAGTCAACACTGAAAATGGAAATGAAGGAGTTGTGACTTCTAACCACACCCTTTGAGCTAGCCTCATGTGCTTGAGCTAGTAAAGGAACCCCCAAAAACCCACTTGATACATTGTTGGTTCATGTTTATTTTATGCACATAGTGAGAAAAGAATGCAGAAGACCACAAAAAGTTTCTCAGGAAAGTGCTGCAAATTCAATTAACTGTTCGGAGTAAAAATTTGGTTTATCTATATGTTTTTGACTCCTTTCTCTGTCAAAGCCTGAAAGGAATAAACTAGCAATTACTTGAATAAGGTCAGGCTAGATTCATCACCTCCTAGAGCAGGGTTAGAAACCAGTCTAGCTGTGTACTCTTATAAGCTTCCAACAATTTTAAATTATAACAGCAGAGGTAGACAATCTTTTGTCAATAAGCCTCTCTTTCAGGGTACACAGAGCTATGCACTTGTTCAGTGCACACACAGTCTTATAGGAAAAAAAAAATCGTTACCTCTCTTAGTCTATTGATGAATTTGTAGAAAGCTAAGAGAACGAAAATTAAAGGAACCTAGTTTTAAAACACTCTGGAGGTGAAAACAAAGTAATACGCTCATGAAAAAAGCACTGTTATGAGACTGACTGCTCCTGGGTTCCCATACAACCTCAGTCAGTAATCTCTTGTGTAAACTCTGTGAGTTGTTGTCAGTGCTTCTTATCCAATGTTCTACCTACTCAAAGAATAAGCTCAAAAGGACAGATGCTGACTCAACTAAGAAATATATGCAACTAAGTCAATGGAATGTGTTCAAACTATCATAATGTAAATAATAAAGTGTAATAGTATAAGGAAGGGAAATAATCCCTAATAGATACCTGTTCTGACTGTAATACACAGGAAAGATGCTCAGAATTAATGAATAGGTTGAACATCTGAATTATTCTTACAAAGGGAAATGATCTGAGGTGCAATGATCATCAAACCAATGCATATGTATAGCAGATTGTATAATCTGCTTTTTATGAAGAACATTTTGGGACTGAGGATTGTCAGGAAGAAAAGGATTTCCTCCACCCTTCACCACTGTAGTCCTTGCATTTGCTCTGTAGAAGAAGTAAACAGCTTCCCCTTGGAGCCAAGGAAAAGAAGCAACTTAGTGGGCATGCAGCCTCTCTTTAGATGAGACAGCAGGGTTCAGCCATGGAAACTTAATGATAGAGTCCAGGAAAGAGGTAAAAAAGAAGTCAGTTATTGACAAATTCCCTTCCAAAAGATACCCATATATCCCTTTATGAACATGAACAGACAACATGGTTGCATATCTGTATTTTCCCTGTTGTGGGAAATGTTGGAAAAGGAAAAATACAACTGGAATTGACACCACAAATGCTTTGAAAAATGTATTTGCTTGTTTATTAATTCCTCAGAGTAGAAAAAAACCTCTTGTAAGAAAAAACCTCTTCAGAATACATAGAAAATATTCCCCCAGAATCCTCCATCCATGTGTGTATGCTCAGATATTTTATACCAAGAAGAAATTACAAAAAGTTTATAGCTGTCAAGAATTTAACATACTCTAAATATTAAACTTACAGAGCACTTTGAAGTACTTCCTAAAGATGCAAATGTGTGTGCTTCCAATCCCTTTTATTCTGTTCTTCTAATAGCATGCTGCCATTTCCTGGGTTATTGGAGAACACAGATTTCAGAAACTGTTGACTTACTGAGGCTTCACACCACGTAAATCTTATTTCTTGTACCAACTCTGGTGCACTTTTCCATTTAGGTCTCACTAAACTGTGCCTGCTTCTTCATTACATTCTTGAGAAGCCTGACTTCACAGATCACTGACTTTCACTTTAAAATCCCTTGCACACATGCACCTTCCTAAATTTAATAGAGATTTTGTCTGTAACAGAAAAGATTCAAATACGCTATTTAGAGTGATCAAATCAAATATAGTTTTCCTCCTTCCCTTGACTTGCAAACATTGCTTAGGCTACCTATTTATTATTCCCTTTTTCTTTTTGGGTACTATGATTTTGAAAGATGATTCAGATATTCACTATTGCATTGACATCCTCCATAAGAATAAGAACATACTGTTATTATACAAATAGCATGCAATGGTGATAAAAAATTAATTTAAATATATATGCCTCCTTAATCATTCCCCAGAAGCTTTCTTTCAGTGGAACATGCCTCTTAAGGCAATTTATTACACTTCATAGTTTTAGTCCATTTTGTAGCAGTTTCATACACAAACTGGTGGTAATTCCACTTATCTATTTGTATATCTGTGTGGTAAAATAAGATTACTTCCAGATACAATAGTATTTTACAGTCATCAGGAGAACTGTATCTTTTATCTCGATTCTTTTTAAATACATCATACATAGGATTACTCTTAAGAAATAAACTGATGCAAAGACATCTTTGCAAAGTGCCTACAGCAGTGTAAAACCTTGCCTTTCCTTGGCCTCACCAACTTTTCTTCTACCAAAGATCTATGGAAGTTTATTTTACCCTGGGGACGAAGACTCATAATGCTGTAATGCTATTTTAAAAATGAAATGGTGTAGGAACAGTCTGTGTTTAAATTGGATAATATTTTGTATATTTGTGTACAATTCTTGCTTTGAGGTAATGCTGTGAGAGTCTTTGCCCTGCACAGTAACTAAATAACCATAAATGATCTTTCATGCATATGCAAATCTGTCCCTCTAAGCACCTTATTAATTATTTCAAAGATACTTGGAGGTCATCACTCATGAAAATTTCTGTGCATGAAGCCTCATTAATACGAGACACCATACAGAGAGATGGGATAGATTTTTGTTGCTATTTAACAAGGGCAGAGAGACTATAATCTGTAACGTTTACTTTTTTATTTTAATGACCAATGAAATACAGCCAGCTCCTATCTGTAAGTCCTTGCTCTGAGCTGATACAGTGGGTTTGAACTGTGGGGCTGCTGCCACACTACTCTGAACAGCTAATCCTATCAATGCACCAGTTACCATGCTCAGAGCTCTAGCTCTCAATGCTGGCTGTTCTCAGTTGGAGTAGGGCTGCCTGCCACTAGATTAGCAGCTAAGCACTATGGAATTAATGTTGTTCTTCCAAAAATCACAGCAATGACACATTTTGAGTTGGAACAAAGTGAGGCTATGGCATTATCAAGGTGATATAGCTCATCAGATGAGATGATAGCTTTCTTCTGAACACATACTCCTGCTTAATTAGGCCACATAACAAAAATCAAAGAAAGGCAGGGATGTAACCACACAAAATACCTGAAACAATGAGAAAATGCATCTGATGTGTTTGTGACAGGAAGCAAGAAATTAAACCTACTTGAGAAGTGCTCTTTATCTGAAATCCCAAGATCCTTTCCAGCTCAAGTTATCATACACATGTGATAACACTGATCTTGTCTGTCACAGTGACCCTTTGCTGTAGCATCTGCTGTTTATTTTTATTCTGTTGTGTGTGCTGTGCTTTCACCTCTAGATTGATCCAATAAAAGATATAAAAAACTTGCTATGTTGGTACATTCCCTTGATAAAAATCAGGAACAGGGAGTCAAATGTTAATGGAAACTGCAGGCTATGTTCATTATGTTCTCTCTGTTTTTGAAAAACACTAGAATGAACAGAACTAATTGGAAGTGCAAACATTTTAAATAGACTTAATTACAAAACCAAACCCTCCTGTACAGTTGTAGGGCAACGTGTGCACATATGCCCTGAAGAAACAGGCTAGTTTTTAAGTAAATCTATTCTTAAATGAAAATGGAAAAGTGAAATAATTTTTACAATGCCTGAACTCAGAACATTAGTATTTTCTATTCAAGATACCATAAATACTACTTTAGTATTAGTCTGTGGTGTTTAAAAACACATGTATTAATACAGACTGTTTTGATCTGTCTGTGCAACCTGCTCACCTAACATAACATAAATTTCCTTAAAGTAAATGCAACTTTGTTTTGTATTCTTTTAAGAAACAGGGTCAAATCAACATCTAACCTTTCAATAAAGATCAGATCAGATTTTTTTGCCTTGAGTCATGCTCTGTTAGAGATAATACACATTAAACCAACATTGCCACAGTAAGAAAGAAAAGCCTTTTCTTGGCACATCCCATGGTATTCATTCCTCTCAAGGGGAATTCATTTTAGTTTTCACTGAAGTAATTACAATGAGTTGTGTCAAATAGGACTTTATCTTCCTCATGTGTAAGTAGTAGGCTAGTAGGCTAAAAGCCTTTGCATTTGAACCATAATAGAGAAGGGGTTGGCAACTCGGGCATTCCTCTTCTTCACAGATGTGATACAAATCAACCTCATGACTTCTTCAAAAGACAAAAGCATCAGTTCTTAACTCAAATATAACAATTCTAAAAATGACCATGTTTCTTGCATATCAGAGAGTCACATTCAGGTAGGTGCAGAAATGGATCACTGAAGTTACAACAGCACTGATTAGATTCTTCATGCCACAAAGCAGTCTGAAATACAATGCTCACAAATGCTTTTTATTGATACAGAACTGATACCAAAACAAAGAGAACTGACAGAGGTAGAAATCAATTCTATGTTTAGATGGAATATTATTTAAAACTACTTAATACTTAGACAATGTGACTGAGAACCTCTCCAACACAATGCAATACTTCTTAGAGGTCATCAGATTGGTAAGAGTAGGCAAGTATGCCTGGACAGCACTACACACTACTTGCAGAGGTCCTGAAGTAGTATTTGCCTGATCAGTCCTCATCAGTCTACCAGAAGTGTCAAAGATCCCATCCTACATGTTATGCTGACACAACCCTACTTCTTTTCCTTGAGCATCGTGATTTGTCTCTAGCTCAAGAATCTCTGTACTGCACAGCACTGCACTGTAGCACACCTAAACAATTCACTCTACAGGCACAAGTCAGCCTGTGTTCAGAAATTTTTCCATGAAATAGTCTTATTAACTGGAGTACAGAGAGAAAATGTATTGCAATTGTATTATTATTATTACCACTACAACGTATAGTACTACTTTAACGTATAGTACTTTGAAAACAACATTCTGATTTGAGAACTTCTGGAACTTTAAGATTAGCCATATTTTAGTGTTTCTGTATTTAGGTATTTTGACACTTAAAGTATAACACAGCTGAGGCTAGATTGAGATTGGCAGCAATAGCTGCTTTTCCATTCCCACAGCTGAACCCTATCTCAGTTGAACAGAAGAAGTACAATCACTCTTTGCACATCCTTTATGGTACCCCTTTCTTAGGCCAAGCCTATGCCTTCCTTACCTCTTAAAGACTGAAATAACATCCCTGAGCACTTCAGCTCTGACTTCCTGCATTTTCTTCTCATCCTGTCCCTGTTCTTTCTCTATTGCGCAATGCCCACAGCATACAACTTCAACATATAGAAGACAGAAAAACACTGGCTTGCTACTGCCAGCCAGAAGTAAAAAAGTCTGCAAGCTTCTTAGTCTCTTCTCTGAGAAAAAAAAGACAGATAAACCTTCTGAACTAAACAACTGGAGTTGGAAGATAAATAGAAAAATCCTAATACCAGTTTTGTAAAGTATGACTAGCAATGGATTTACAGACAGATGAGGTGGAAGGGCTATTAGGTCAATGTAACAGTCCAAACTGGAGGAAGCTGTGACACTAGCCATGCCTGCAAAGAGCCAACAGCAAGGAGAAAGATGATTTGCCTGCTGCATCACTGGGATAACTGATTAATCTGAGGAGCTAACAGCAGAACAGGGAAGAGAACTGATAAGAAGGGGGAAAAAAAGGACAGATTCATCTCAAGTAGCTGATTAATTTATGTGGGAGCAGAAAAGGTATTAACTTTTGGAGAAGGAAGGAGGGAGGCTGAGAATATAAAATGACCGCACTCTACTATAGTAACATTAAGGTCAAGGAATAAGCACTGGATATAGGATATAGGTCCCTCATGACAACTTTTCTTAAACAACATTAAAAACTGTTTTGTGATTGTGACATCAATGTGAAAATCCAACAGCAGAGCAAACTAGACAGGAACGTGAAGGAAAGGCTGGTGAGACCTGGGTGAGATGGCACATTAACATTAATTCTATTGAAATGTGAATAAATGACCATTGCTAGATTGCTCCTGAAGCAATTAAAACCAAATAATTCTAAGTGGTTCATACTATTGTACTTTCAATATCCTCAAAGCACATCCTCACATTAAGTAAATGCTACTCTCCTAAGAAACGTTGTAGATTTCTCTCCCATCTAGTGATTTAAAACTTACTTGTTAGCCATTCAGGTAACCAGGCAAACACATCTTCTGTGCAGCTACTGGAAAATGATTCTCATATCACTCCACAGCATGTGTGAAAAACATATATGCATACATGCAAATTTAGTAACACAAAAAATAAATTTTAATATATTTCTTCATGGCAAATTTTTTTTTTCAGAATTTTTCAGTCTGTGTGCCAATGTAATTGAATGAAAAAGAAACACATTTTCCAGATCCAGTGTAAGCCTTTGTTTAGTTAAGCCAAACTTTGTTTCCTACTCAGGTAAAAGACATAATCTGCCATCATCTCGGTGTGATTTACATTTCATTCAATGAGGTGAAAATTAGTAGCAATAATTTCATCAACAGGAAGCCTATTTGAAATTCCTACGGCAGACTTTTTTATTATTAGTACTTGAAGATAGGCCAAGAAAGTTAACAATTGACTTAATTTGAAAGCAGAAATGTGGATGTCAAGGTAGGTTTGGTCTTTAGTTTTTTTCTGCAGAAGTATAATGCTGTCATCTACTATCACTTCATGATTATAAAATACTAATGTGAAGAAAGGAGGCATTTGCTTTTAAAAGAAGCATCCTTTGAAATCTGGTTATTTCTCCAGTTCACATGCTCAGTGAAAACTACTTTAATATTCAAATATTTTCTCCATGAAATAAAACAACTCCTATGAAAATAGCATAATTCCACAGATACACTCAAAATTAATACATGATAAAAAATTCTTCCCCTGAAATTAAAATCACATACGTTTTTAAAATCAGCTAAAACTTACCTACGCAAGGGAGGGAATAGCCAAGCTCTGGGTCGTGGATGAACTGACGGTCATTCAACATAGTCACACAGTACAAATGGAAACAGTCTAGGCAAATGACATGGTGATGGACACACTGGAACACAAGCACAGGGTTCCTGTTAAAAAGAAAACAGTGAAAAAGATGAACAATTATTGTGTTGAACTGCAAAAAAAAGAGCTTTGTTTCAAAGTTCTACTTTCATAATATTTTTTCAGTAGTACATAAGATTTCTATGTGCTTAAAAGCAGAATTTAGCCTGGCATATTACAGTACTTTTAAAAGGAGATGGTTTCTAACACTAATTACATAAGAGGAAAAGGAAGTTTTTACCTAAAGATGAAACTTTACTGAAAACTGGAACCTAAAGCAAGAAAAGTGCTTTAATAACAGAAATCCTTTGTATGAACTGCAGTAAGGCCACATATGCTAAAACATCAAATGATGGTAGGTAGGATTATATAGAAATGTGACCATCTAGGAAAGCTAAATAGGATTTTGTAAAGACTACCTTGTGCCTTCAGCCTCTCAAGACAGCCACTGAAACTCTACATAGAGGGCATTCTCTTAGTAATAATAAGCAAAGTAATTCAGCTTCTAATCAGAGTTATGGGATTCAATTACCGGAGCTTCAGTGTTGTATAATCTACCCAAATGCTGAGAAATTCCCAGTAGTCAATACATTCAGCAGAGGCTGGAGCTGATCAGCCTCCTGGTATCTGCATTAGGGCAAGCTAAATCACTTGCTTGGCTCCACTATCTCTATAGACTAAATCTCCATGGACCATGGGAGCTCAGACTTCTGGCACACTTGAAGATACTAACATGGACACAACTAAATACTGGTATCCCAAGCTTAACAGGATATTGCTTATGGAGATGCAGAGGGGAAACAGAGGGGATCGGACAAACAGTTTCATTCCTGAGCTACTCTGCACTCAAAAGTCCTGTAGTGGTGGCTACAGCAAGAGGCAGAGACTCATAAAATCCTGCTCATGACCACAACACTGCAGGTGAAAGAAAAAAAAGAGTAATGTAGGAAGGAAATACTACATACACATTTCATGTGTCTTTACTGGAGGAATATTGTGATAAATCTAATGGGTTTGCTGTAATATAACTTAACTTCTGCTAACTCCTGATGGACATACCTGTCAATTCCAAAATAACGACTATAACTCCTTTGATAAAGTTATGTGCTCCATGTTATGCAATACTGTTTGTTTATCTCTTCTCCTTGAGGAGTATTACCAACCACAAATATCAAAATTGGAAAAATAAAGAGATGCATTAAGCTAAAAAATCCAGTGAGATTTCCATTCAAGTGGTGAACTACTTTACTCTTTTGTCTATGGGGCAAAGACAAGTAGAAATGAGTTAAACATTATTTTTTTTTAATAATGAGGAATAAAAATATCTTTTAAAATAAAAGAAAGAATTCTCACATATTCTCTGTACTTCAGGAGACAAATATTAAAATACAACATCAAATACAGCATGATTTCTGATAAAATCATTAGAGTTAGCAATACTGCTATAGCTTCTATAAATCCTGCTAGATGATGCTTTGAAAACCCACTGAAACAGTGAAGCACCAAACTCTCAATGTGGGAATAAACTGCAAAATGTAATCAATAATAATTTCAGATACTGTACATAAGCATTTAATCTTCCATGAAAAAGTGCTTTAGAGTTGCACGTACTATAGAATTCCTAGTAATGTGTTGGTATCTCCAAAAATATAATCTCTATGTTTTAAGGATTTTGTTGAATAAAGCAGCTTAAAAAACTGAATTAAAGAAACCCTTCCCATTGCTAATCCTTATTAGTTGCCCACTTGCTGTTCTGAATGTAGCAAATAAAAAAAATTAAAAGACAGCTGTAAGGCAAAATGAGAAGCTGATCTGTATCATTTTAGCTCTAGATAGTACCAAAACAATTATAGAGAGCTGGAGGAGCAGTTATCTTGTTTCTATGGTGTAAAGGACTCCATGGCTTACCAGTCAAAACACCCCATGGCTCATGCCATGGACCCCAGGCTGACTATAAGAAAAGCATCCCAAAGATTTCTTCCTGAAATGTAGATATAATCAAATCTGCCTATAGTTTTAATGGTTATCTCTCTTTTTTGGGGTTAATTACTCATTTTTACTATTGCACTATCTGAATATTATTTCTAGTTTCATGGAAAGCTCCCTGGATTTAAATTCATACTTTTCTGACCTTTATTTCAAAGACTAAACATATCTTATGTATGAGGAGAGATCCCTAAGTGAAAGCCCCCCAAAACTGAATATCTTAAAAAATCCAGGCCTGAAATGAAAAGGGTGTTATTAACACTTCCACCTAAACTTGTATGAAACCATAAGTAACAGGACTTCGTTATGCAAAGAAACTACTACCATCAGTTAACAATGCAAATTTAATTTTTTTTATAAGCAATTTTACTTTTTAATGTATTAAAACTGAAATCCAACTATGTTGTCTGGAAGTGATACAACTCTGTATGTAGTCCTTTAAACGGCATCTTTAGGAACAACATTAATGTGAAAACTTAAAAATCTTTTAACACTTTCATTCTCTCATGCAATGCATATAAAATAGAGAAAACCCTGAGTTCTGACTGTGTTGCTAAACACAAGCTTAGCTTTCACAGCTATTACACCAGCTGCTAATTTTGCAGCTCACAGTATCTGTGTCATAAGGCTTTGTGAAACTCAGTCACTATGCTGTGCAGATTCATCCAAATTCATTTGGCATTGGAATAGTCATTGCCCTCCAACATTTGCGGATTTTGTATCAAAAGAAAGCACTTCTATTTTAAAAGAGAAAACTTTTGTTCCTGAGATGAGTAAAGACAAAGATGTAGACAGTACGCTATTTTTCATAGGATCCATTTACAGAATGTATCTAGCAGAATTAGAGCCTTCATGAGGATAATATGTGACAAAAACGTTTCTCACAGTAAGGGATAAATTGGTCCTTTTTGTTCACCAATTAGGAATGCAACCACTTTTAAAAATTGAAAATCCAACATTACAAGGAATCATAGAAATTTCCGTGAGAGTCACTCACTCCTGTATTGTCTTTTTCATTTGAATTTTATCAGTATGCATTTACTTAAATGAAAAAGAGAGGAGAACCTACATGTTTCAGAGTACAACAGTATACTGTCTAAATAAAGATATAGAGGACTTGATCTTGTTTAGATAAGAAGCCCACTGGGAAATAAATTGTTCTAGTATATCCCAAAATCTCATGACGGTTATTAGTGTACTGAGTTGGATAGCTATGAATGTAGGAGGCTACTTAGAATAAAGAATTATTTGCAGATATAACAGTGGATTAACTGACATATCTTTTGATGCCTACTGAAAAAAAAATGGGGGGACAATTTGCCCCTTGATTGTTCTTTACCTTTCATATTTTGAAAAAAGCTTAACTGAGTAAAGGCTAAACAGCACACATATATCAGTCTATTATTTTTTAGAAAATGTGAATAGTCACATTCTGAAGGACTTTGGAGAAAGGAATATATATAGGCTTGTAGAAATCTGTGAAAAACATGTTGGACAAATCTGTGAAACCCCCTCAAGGTCATTTCTAGGTGACAGTTGGATTTTTCTCACCTCAATCTCAAAATCTTAACCAAATAAATAATAAAAAACCTTAGCAGATGTCTATAAGACTGCCTTGCTGGGACTACAGTCAGTGAAGCAAAAATAGCCATTTGGGATTCATTTCTGTGCAGTAAATAAATCAGAATGTATACAGCTATATCACAGCCTTCAACCCTACCTATGAGCACTATATTTATCATAATATACTTCTGCATTTCTAATACATTTTTCCATGTTGGCAATCTTCCTGGACTTCAAAAAGCTTTCTATGTACTATGAAATAATTTCATTTATAAATGGAGCTCTATAACACTCTGTAAGTTTGTTAACTTACAGTTCAGATCAAAAACCACCATTCAAGAAAAGATGAATCCTGAATAAAATATGTTAAACAAGAAAAAGATAAATTATCAAAAAGATAACCTTTAGTGATGTAAACACTACAGTCACTCCCCTACTTCATAAAAAATCAAAGTATTTAAACAAAAATACTGTCCTTGAGCAGTACTTAATGCAGTTTTGGCTCTACCCTTGTAGCAGAACAAATGCCTGAGGTAAGCCAAATTATTCATCCATCACATGTCTTCCTCATAGAATTGTATATAGGAAGAGTATAGTATCCTAATTCCTACAAAGTTGATGCCACATCTGTTATTTCCGTCCATCACATAAAACACACAGTCTTATTTAAAACAATTCAAAGAATTGCTTGTTTATGATCAATTATGATTAAATGTATGGTTTTCTGACCATGAAAGTACTTCTGAGCATTTCCAGTTAGAGCAGATTATTAAATTTCATTAGAAAGATGCTACTCTTTACATAAAATATAAATACAGAAAAGATATAAAAATCACCACAGTGATTTCTGGTTTAGAGCTGAGGCTATTTAGAGGAAAGTATAGAAACAAATCCTGCCTTTTAATGAGCAATATGCTATTACAGATGAATAGAGTGACCTAGCAATTGTAGACAATGTGTAAGTTACTCAAGCAGGCCTCTAAATATTTAGACAACGGCAAACACTTGAAATCAAGGCTGTACAAGAGGGAGGGAAAAAAACAAAAGTACCAAGAAATAAATCACATTGTCAAGAACTCATCTGGCCTGGACTTTGAGAAACATATAAAAAGTACATCCTTGCTTTCCCCTCATTTCCCCTTCCCCATCATCACATAGCTGTGCTGATTATAAAACCCGGTATATATAAATACAGTAATCTCAGGAAACAGACATATTAAATCCACTGAAATAACACAAAAAAATCTGATTTTGTGTCTTTGATCAGTTGCCACATAATTCATCAAAGGTCATAATACAAAGGTTATGATCAGCATGAGACATTGCTGTGCAAGCTTAGATTTTGTCTGTGCTTTATATAAAAACGTAGTCTGACCCACAGCTGTTAACTTACAGGAGCATTGGCAAGTGAAATCTGACCTACTTTCTTCTCTATTATGTTACATGTTTTCCTCTAAAATGTGCTTTAAAGTTCTTTATTTCTCTTGGAAAGCTGCACCAAGATGCCTAAACTCAGGACCAGCCTGACAGTAATAAACCAGAATATAAGAGGGAAGAAAAGGCACACTTAAAAATTAGTGCACATGATGGCAAGTGCTCATTTCAGCAGCGCTCCTGTTAACTCTGATGTTTTTTTTCTCACTATGGAAGTGACTCACATTATTGCCTGTAAAATCTGTAATCACTGTGCAGACAATAGCATCTGCCTTTCCAGGACACAGGCAAGGGAATTCTGTTACATGTACTGGTACATTCACATCAGTATCTGGCAATTCCTGCTAGCTCAGACATGACTTGTTTGAGCTCTGTGCTCAGATACAGTAAACTTGGCACTAACAGTTGAATATTACTATATCAAGGAATGGACAGTGATTAGGCTAGGGGAGAAACTTTTCCTATAACTTCTAAGACTGGATGTCTATAGCACTCTTCTGCACAGCAAATAACTGATAAATCAGTCATGCATTGAAAGGAGATCAGTAGAATCTGCTCCTATTCCATCATCTGTGCCTTTAAAACCTCATTAATGCTGCACTGTAGAGAAAATGAAAAGACCTTGGTAGTAGAAGCAAAAAGATACACATATGAACAAAAGAAGCTGCCCTAAAACAAGCCCTGATGCCATCTGACAGTGTGACTATTAGAACAACCAAGACAGTAAGTGTGTAATGTCTTTGCTTTTCACAGGAAGCACAGAAGAATTTGCATGGATGTGGTTCTTCAAGCTGAGGACCCTTGGATACAGATCTGCTCTACCCCTTCCAGCAATCCTCTAGGAGCTTAAAGTCTGCTTAAAGTCATCAGGCTCACCATGATTTTTAACACAGATATGAAACTGCACTCAGCAACAAACCAGAAATAAAACTATAATCATCAGCAGGGACACAAAAGAAATGGCAGTGCAGCCTCCTTAAATGTTAACTCAGAACCTTTATAGCTTGCTGAGCACCAGCTTACTGTGAATCAGTTTTTCCATACTGGCTCTTTTGCATGCATTCCTACAGCCTATGTCACTGGCACTCTCAGCTTTTGCCACCAAAAGGTGGCAAGTGCTTTCATTCTCCCCTGGATTTAAGCTGGCTCACAGCAGACTTTGCTCTCACCCAAGGCAACATCCAGCCTTCAGGAGCATAGACAAAAGTGCACATTGCAGTCACATACTCCATTTTGCCCAAAGAACTTCCCTTTTGTAGGCTCCCAACCTTCTGACTAGAGATACTTGCCTTTGACAGACTCAGAAATCAGTCCAGTTTGGTTTTCAGAAAAAAAGAAATAAATTAAAATCAGCAAGGTAACCAATGAAGTTGAGAGAATGATGGGAATACCATAACAAAAGCAGGAAAGGCTAACTCCATCTGCAAAAGCAGCACTATGCAATCCTTTAGTAATTAAAAGATGAGTAAACAAATACAAGTAAAAATACCCTTGTACCCTATTGGCCTCTTATTCCCCAGACTGGTTGCTGAGGATGCTATTGATTTCTTCCAAGGATTTAAACCTTACTTAGTCTTGCTCCCTATGCTTTTGCTAGTGAAATTAACATTGTCAGCAAATGCTGTTATGCCACTAGAATGCAACTGTTGGTGCTGTTAAATTGTTTGTATGGGACCAGGCATGGTTTTAGGCTTGCCAGACCCCAAACAGTTCCTGGGAATATGCCCAGGTGTTACCATGTGCTGTCTACCAACAGGCAACAGCAATCTACATGTGGCCACCCTGCTTTAAAAACTAAGAGTTTAAAATTACAGATTTATGGCAGAAGACCTTTATTCTGGGACCCTTCCACCACCAAAGTTTACTGAATTATTCTGTTTTCTTACTTATACACTCACACCTCCATTCCCAAACCAAATCTTTTCAGATAGCCTGTGAAAACTATGTTGTCTGTAAATATATTACACATAAAAAGTTTCCCAACACTAAAGACCTGACAGAATCATGACTTCTTTTTGCCTTCTTGTGGTTGATGAAATCTCTTGAAAGACACAGGAGGAAAAGTTTATTGGGTATCATCTTTAGAGATGCTTTCACATTATCTTCATCATTCCCTGGGACTCTAGGTGGGACCAGGACTGTTGGATACTACATGTTTCAGTTATTCCCTTCCAGTTAAGCTTTGAAAATACAACCTGGTGCCTGACATTTATGATTATGTCTCTTAATATATACAGAAGAAAAGAAGGCTTGTAACCAAGGTAAAGAAAACAAAGGGAGAAGAGAGAAAGAAAGATGTAAGAGGGAGCAGTAAGAAGAAGGAATTCATTAGGTGTACTTGCTACTAGACAATTACCTTTCATCACCTCAGCATTAAGTTTTATGTTTTTTCTCATCTTTTCTTTCAAATATAAATATTCAAATTATATGTTCATATAAACAATAACTTGAGGTGCTTTCCATTAAATGAGCCTTCAGTCTCAACAGAAGAGATGATTATTATCTTATAAACAAAAATACCCTCAAGTTATTGTTATAATAAAGAGATTTCTGTATAGAAAAACACTTTTTTTTCAATTCCTTACTGCCATTGTAATTTACAGATAATATTTTACCTTTTCTTCCTCAAGGCAAATACCTTAGCGTAAATGTCAAAGTGCAGTTATCTGAGAACACCTTTCACATCAGCACCTCTACTCAAAAGGAAGGAGAGCAAGCCTTGGGCTAGCAAGTCTCATTGAATGCATTCTGACTTGGTAGATTTTAAGTGTATACAGCAGTTAATTTCCATTAATAGTCTGAGGAAAATAGTTTGCAATGTCGATCAGAAACATGTACTAGCAGTCAGAGTGGCTTATGTCATTCTTCTATATTTCTATACAATTTTCTATATTTCCATATTTTCTATATGCTATAATATAAATACCATAAGGTATTCATGTTGTGGACGGTTTTTCTGATCTTGTTATGGCCCTTGTCACAAAAACAAGTGTGGAATTCTAATGCCCAACATGGACACTACGTTTAAATTTCCTCATTTGCCTTTTCCATCTTTTTCCCTACATGTCAACTTCCGTTACACAAAAGAGTAAATGGAATCAACTTTCCAACCAGAAAAAAACCTGCAAATACACAAATTAAATAGTAAAAACCAGACAAATTGTTATAAAGTTTGGGTAGCATCAATTCTGAATTTGTAATCAGGACAACAACAACAACAACAACAAAAAAGCAGAAAATGCTAAAGATTTACAGAGATTAAATTCAACTGAAAAGAGGATTCTGGAAGTTCAAATAATTTAATGTGCCTCTTTCCTGTTTAATCTCAGCATACATTTGCAGTAGTTTTCTATTGCCTGCATGAAGTCTGGCTTGTTCTCTGTGGCTGTTTTTTCAAGGAACTGCGGTATATATTAGGACACAGGCAATGTATTGATCTTTGTACAGGGGTACTCAGGAAAAAATCTTCTGCCATTTGTCTACCTGACCTAATAATCCATTTAACTCTCAGGAAGACTGACGTTCATCCAAATATAACTTTATGTTTCTACAGGACCATTCCATTCCAGATCTTGGTACCCAAATGATTCTCAAAGTACAGTGAAAAATAATAACAAATTGTCAGATATGAGATTTAACCCTCTTCTAAATTAATTGAACTGTGCAGAAATGAAAGCAGGAGTATTTAAAATATTGCTTTAGACTAGCATCTCTGACAACCCTTGGAAGCTGTCTGTGATGTTAAAGTGGACTGGCTTCCAAAAGAAGACATCTTACAACAAAAAACCATGTGGTGGTCATTTCCTCTGTTCTCTAAGCAGACCAAGTGTTTAGTTAATGACATAGTCATATTCATATAAATGTCACAGAACTTATACGAAGACTCTGGAAAAAGCATGTGCACGAAAGGGTACTTTTCTTGGGAACTCACTAATGCTTCATTTTTGCACATCTTTCCCTTGTTTGACAAAATGGTTTAACTCCTGTCTCACACTTGACTTTTTACATGGATTGACAGATGGGCAGGGAAAGCAGTATGGATTTTTGATCTTTTCTCCTCCTTGTCGTCATTAATGATTTGCTCAAAGAAGTTGCAGAAAGAAAACTCTGCAACTTTCTTGAAGCGGCTTTACAGCCATAATTGTCAGCACTAACTAATAATTCTGACTTTTCATATTTATCTACAGATTTCCTAGAGCAATGTGCCCTCACAGCCAAGAAGCCCAATGGCATCCTGGGATCCATCAAGATCATTGTCAGCAGGTCGAGGGAGGTTCTCCTTCCCCTCTGCTCTGCCCTGGTGAAGCCACACCTGGAGTGCTGTGTCCAGTTTTGGCCTTCCCAGCTCAAGAGGGACAGGGAACTTCTAGAGAGAGTCCAGTAGAAGACTACCAAGATGATCAGTGGACTGGAACATCTCTCTTCTGAGGACAGACTGTGAGGCCAGGGGCTACTTAGCCTGGAGAAAAGAATATTTGTGGGGAACCTTATCAATGCTTACAAATACTTAAAAGATGGGTGTTGAGAGGATGGGGTGAGTCCTTCATTGGGAGTGCCCAGTAACAGGACAAGGGGTAATGTGCACAAGCTGAAGCACAGAAGTTCCACTTGAACTTTCCACTTTTCTACTTCAAAATATAGAAAAAAAACCTGAAATAAACAGCAACCCTATTTTGTTTAACAATGACCATTAAAAATTATATCACTCATCAATCCCCACCTTTTGCTTTAACTAAAACATCAAAACAATTGGACGTTTTCCAATCAGTTGAAATATTATATACGAAAATTGTACCTCAAGCTATTTTCTTTTACCTTTAAAATTTAGTTTTACTGAGTTTTAGTTAAAGATTTGACATGCATAAGTTCTTAAAAAGTAGTGTTACCTCACAGCACATGTAACTATTTTGTTTCCGAAAAATCCCCAAACCCAGGACATAGGGAAATGGTTTGATTGGATTTAGGTTTTTAATTTAGATGCTATGTAGAAATACTCTCTGAAATTAAAACAGTGCATGGAAAAGAAAAACAAAACGTCTAACTTTCTTTTTTTAAGATCTTAGCAATCAAGAGAAAAATACATTTAGCTAGACTGTAGTCTGTAGATTCTGTTAAATAAAATAAAGAAAAACATTGGAACGCAGAAATGCAGATTCTCTGCCTCAAACTGCTGCCCTGCATTATCTTCAGATAGAAAACTCTCAGAGATGCTTAGGAAAAAAGAGATAGGTTTTTTTCCTGTGTTTTTTTTTTTTTTTTTTTAAATTAGGGAATCTAATTCCTTTATGCTGTTCAAAAAGAAAATACTAAAAGGCCAGATGGTACAAGTCACCATTCACAGAATGGACGGCAAGACCTTTCATAGCATACTGAATTCCATATCCTAAGTTTTGACTCATAATGGCTCTCGTTATTCAATTACACTATTATCAAGTTTACATTTAATAATACTTGGAAATTACATGTCAATGAATGTTTATATTTAGGTTTTAAATAATTCTAATTAATCTGTTTTCTATCTTATATATGAGTTTTCTGATAAATTCTAGTGTCATAAAGACAGAAACTTTTCTGGTAATAATGACGAGAGCCTTGGAATTCAGTGATGAGAAATGGAGGGCATGTAGAGAATGCAGCTGTGCAAATTATGTTAACAAGTAGGGTTAGTAGTACAAACTTGTCTGAGGTCATACATCCTGCTCTCAATGTCATTTAATGTCTTTGAATGTAGTTCATAAAAAGGATTTATGCTTTCTTTAAGAGAATGAGTGTCGTATTGTGCTCAACCGTATTCATGTCTATATAGATGGACACAGCATACACTTTGATTAGCACAAAAGCAATGACTCAATCTGGTAGGAATTTGGTGTTTCTTTTCTGAAGATACTACAGAATTGTATTTGATTGCAGTTTACAAGGGAGCAATTAATATCACAGCAATGAAAAAATGCACAGGACGATAGGAGAGAAGTTATCAAAGTGACTAAAAGAAAAGTTAGGACTAACCACTTCTTTCCTAGATCTGATTCAGTTTCCATTATAATCAATAGCTAAAATGTCATTGACTTCAGTTGAGCAAAATTTGGCATTACACTTTTTTGAGTTACCACAAAGATATAATTCCATGTGAAAAAGAATATCTTAAATTGACAGAGGCAGAACAGGTGTTTTAATCACACCTAAAATTTTAATTGCACAGCATCTGCATAGAGAAAATATATTTGCACCTGTTCATCTGCTTAATTTTACCTGAAAAACATTCTGCTTTAGCACTCATTGGATGCTTTTGTACTTTTAAGTGGAGGAAGACTGAAAGTTCAGTTCTGAAATAAAATTAACTGATATAAGTTTCACCAGAATTCCCTTGTCAAAACAAACACTTCTGCCCCTTCACTCAAATAATATAATATTGTTCATATCGCTTATTCAGGAGTTTGGGAGACTGGTAAAGGTCAGTAAATCTCACTCATACCTGACCTGACCTGATTCAGAGTTCAGAATCTGAGAGAACAGAAAGTCATCAGCCAAATTTAAGCTGAAATTGCATTAAGGCACCATTTTTAGGATGCTCGTGCTACTACTACACTAGATGTCCTAGAAGTGGCATCTTTGGCTGCACAGGTACTATAGCTGACTCTGCCTCATTCCTCCTTTAAGGAAACTTCATAATGTCCTGGCACTGCGCAGACTGGGAAGGAAAAATGGAAAAAAAACCCAAAACACTACAAATATAACCCTTAAATTACAGCTACTAGTAATAGAAATCCAAGAGTACAGACTCAAATCAAAGTTCTTCCAGAAACTGACATATCCTGTGAGCATGACTGATACCCTAAGGAAAGTTCAGGCCAATTCCTATCAAAACTTGCTCACACGTTCCCAATTATATAATGTACCAATTATATTTCCCATTCTCTCTTATGTTAGCTTGGCAGCTATCTGTTCAGCTGTGCATGATTCATCAGGTTTGTCTTCTGCTCCTAAACATGAGCTATAGAAGACAGCAGCCCTTGAACCCCAGCCTGCTTTGGCGAAGTGTGAGAAGTCAATGACATTTTCTTGTCTTGTGACATCAGAAACTCAGCAGTTTCCTGGTGCTTTGAATCACCATGCTACATGTGCTCAGCTGAGTGCTGGAGCTGCACAAGTTTTATAAATAGTGTCTACATAGGGCTTCAGTGCACTTGTGCAAAGGACCTTTTTATTTGAAGGTTGGCCTCACTACAGACAGCCTTGTTACAAGGGGTGAAGTTTATCAGATTGGAAGCAATGCTGTTAGTATTCAGGACACATTTCCAACTGCATATGACATGTCAGTTGCTTACATATCTTCCAATTCTGCTTCACATATTCAAGTTAAACATGAAGTGACAGAAGTGTAGAAATATCTGTGTCCTGCACTCTGTAACAGCTAAAAAAAACCACCTTAGCATGTCAGCTGACAACAGAAAAAATATCAGTGACCTCTGCTGAAGTGTTCTGATTTTTCCAACATCAACCACTTGTAACAGAGAAGTGAAAATACATAATCATGAACTCCACAATTAAATATATATAAAGCACCAGGAAATTTGTTTACATGCCCTTAGACACAGCTTTGGTCTTCTCTCTGTACAACTACCTATTCTACTTTACACAGATATCCCAGAGGTCTAAAAATAGTGCTAGCTAGCTACTAATTTCATGTATTTGTAGCTACTTTTTTAATAACATATTTTCCTGCATCTTTAGCTGACAGATACAATGCTTTCAGCAGCTAGTTCTTCCATCATTTAAATAAACATAGCATTCCCTGCAGCAACTCCTTTTTTCTCCAAAATTAATTCCCTGCTCCTTCAATATTTCTCTAGCTCTACCTTCAGCTATCGTTTCGAAATCAAGGCCAGCCTGGTCACCGTGAGTTCCTGTGGGGCCAGGAATCTAGTTCAACAAAAGAGGATGACCCTCACATGAAAGTTATGCTACATAATATTTTTCATATTAGTCTGATTTTGTGTTCTGTATTTACTGTAAAAATTCCAATTTCTAGAAACACAGGGCAACAGGTACAGATCCATTTATAATAAACACAGCACATTGTACACTGCCAGAGGATTTCTTCTTAGTGTTATTCACATCTTAATTTTACATTCAGTTAACTACCAAGAGACTTTTAGTTTTTTTAATATTCAATATTTGAGAAGTTATATGAAGAAATAAGACCTTTCATTTACCTAAAAGTTAGATGACAGGGTTATGCTTTAAATGCACACAATCAGGGAGAAGAAGAAAAGCTGTTCCTCTTCAAAAGACATCCATGCCCACATGACCTTCATCATCCTGCACATGCTGTGAATTGCATGGGGGATATTTGTTATGTACCTTGAAAGGTGAAGAGCTTCCACAATCTTTCTGAGATACTTATCTGTACTCAGAAGATGGGGCCTAATTTTAATTTTGCTTAGTTCTGCATTAATCAGAACTGCCTACACACTGAGGACAAAACAGTGGGAGATCAAAATTTTGTGGCAAACCAGGTACTCGCAACTCTCCCAATGTTTCTCAGATAATGGGTCACAAATTAGATCAGAAAATTGCATTAAAATTGACATTTCAGTTATCATGCAAAGGAAATAAAATTAATGGAACACTGTTAAGGAGGCCAAAACTTTCAAAGTCAGGTCTCAAAGGTAACAGCAGCACACATTTTAAAGATCAGAAGAGGACTGTTACAAAAACGCTTGCCTTTGAATTGGGCAAATAGGACACCGAAACAGTTCAAGAAACTCATCCCTAGTCAGTTTATCCAATGTAATTTTTTTTTAATTATTTGCCATAGTTATTTGTATAACCATCTTATATTCTAAATAGTCACTATCCTTATCAGTCATAGACATTTGAGAAAAAAATCTAGCTGAGATAAAGCTAATGCACCTGCTTCTGGAAAGAAAGTACATTCAAATGTTCTCTGACAGGAACATCAGTGTTCCATAGTCAAAGTGATAATCACCCTGGACATCAACCAAGTGTAGTGAAATATATAGTTCTTCCTGACTCAAGTGATAAAGGATCAACAGGGAGAGGTGCTCTCCTGGACCTCATCCTCACAAACAATGAGCGGTTTTCTGGGGATATGAGGGCTGAAAGTAGCCTTGTCTGCAATGCTGGTGAGTTGGTGTAATTCTGGACCCTGAGAGAAGGAAGCAGAGCAAAATGCAAAATCACAACCCTAGAATTCAGAGAAGCAGACAAAGATCTTCAAGGATCTGCTTGGAAAAGTCCCATGAGATAAGGTCCCAAAGGAAAGAAGAGTTCAAGAAAGCTGGTTAATATTCAAATATCATTTTCTCCAAACTCAAAAGCAGTCCATCCCAATGCAAAAAGTCAGGCAAAAAGGCCTGGAACTCCTAGGAAGTACTGGTGTATGATGGGAGACAACCAGTAGGAATGTAGGTTTGCAGAAAAGGGCCTGGTGGTTCTGGTGAAAACTGTATTGAACATGAGTCTCCAAAAAGCTCTTGTAACAGGGTAGCTAAAAGTATCATGGGCTACATTAGAAGGAGTGTTGTAAGCAGGCCGGGGGAGGTGATCCTGATGCTCTGCTCAGCACTAATGAGACACACATGGAATGCTGGGTTTTCTATGCTCTCCAGTACAAGACAGACATGGAGCTGCTAGAGAGATTCCAGCAAAAGGCCATTAAAATGATTAAGGAACAGGAGCATCTCTCATATGAGGATAGCCTGTGAGAGCCAAGACTGTTCAGCCTGAGGAAGAGAGCCTCAGGGAGAAACCTCATCAATGTATAGATACCTGAAGGGAAGGTGTAAAGAAGACAGAGCTAGGCTCTTTTCAGTGGTTTCTAGTGGCAGGATCAGAGGCAGTAGGCACAAACTGAAATGCAGGAGCTTCTGTCTGAACATAAAGAGAAACTTTTTGACTGTGAAGATCATCAAGATCTGGCACAGGTTTCCCAGAGAATTTGTGGCTTGGAGATGTTTCAAAGCTATTTGAAAATGGGCCAGGCAACCTGCTCTGCATGATACTGCTTGAACACAGACCTGGACCAGGTGATCTCCAGAGATTCCTTCCAACCTCAATCATTCTCCAGTTCTGTGATACTGTGAAGGTGATATTAGCATACTTTAGAACAAGTAAACAAAGCTGAAAATTAGTATATTTAATTAAACAATGCATAGTTGCATCATTCATCAATAACAGGTGATTAGTCTTAACTAACTGGAAAGTTGCAGTTCCAAACTGCAGAGTGTGCATCAGAGGTTCTGGACAACATACTTTTTAAACAGAAGAAAATTATGGGAGAAGATTAATTTATTTTGTTCATGTTGGGATCGACTATACTGTATATACTAACTTTAGCAAGCAGAGTATACTTTTCCTCCCATGAGAAACAAAACTGCTTGCAGGGCTCCTCAGTACCCTTGTTTAATCTGTGACACTGCAATTGGAATTTGTCACTCTGGGAGCTACATCTGATGTTACAGCCTGAAGCAGAGCTAAACCAAAATAAACAATCTGCTCCATTCTTCTTAGACTAATACGACAGTGATGTAAGCCCCAACACAGTGGAAACTGCATAAATGGGCTGCCACATAGCACACCCACACATAAAAACAGCAACACAGCTCTGAAGTTTTATTACTAATACACATCGGATGAAAGAAGCCTTGCTTGGACTTTGGCTTTCCTATGCAACAGTATATTTGTGTGTGTGTGCTAATGTGGAAAATATGCTTATTATTTCAAAAGGCCCTAGAAATCTTATGCTGCACTGAGACAACATCTTTTTCTGTAAAAAAAGGTCAAATATTTGCTTCACCACAACTTATGCAAAGTTATTAGGGTGAGAGAAGGGAACAGAATTATTTTATCATAAACATCCCACAGTGACACAACTGTGCAAATATTTGTCCCAGTATCTTGTGTTTGAATACAGAATTCATCCTTTCCCACCCCCATTTTCTCTCTCCCTCCAGGTTTTGATTTAGGGTCTCTGGAGCTTTGCCAGTGTGAGGCCGTTCGTTCCAGTTGCACATACAGGCTCATTTATGCAAATAGTCACGTTGAAATCCTAATCTGGTTATTTCTTCTACCCAGGATGACTTGATCAGAAGGGGGTGGGGGGGTGGTGGAAATGCTGTACATAAATCTATTAAATTCGTCAGCTGGAATGGCTGACCTTAAATCTAGAGTCTTACATGCAGTCATTTTTCCTTTTCTCTCTCCTCAAGCTGAGAAAGCCCTGCAAAGGCAACTGACCGAGCAGGTCATATTTCTGTAAAGATACACAGAGGTCCAAATAATTTTATTTAAAAAAAAAAAAAAAAAAAAAAAAGGATGGAGTGCAAAGGAAGGCAACAAGGTCACTTCAATAACATCTCCGAATATTTTCTCTTTTCACTGCCTTACTAGTTATATATTTTCAGCGTCAAAGATGCATTTTCATATAGAACATTTTAATAAAAAGGGCAAGAAAAAACAGCAAGAAAAAAAATATGTAAATAAAGCAGCTGATGAAAGGGTGTAAGAGTAAAAAAACCTCTCTGCACATCAGGCACAGTTTATACGGCCCCAATGTGATCTTTCCCATATTGTCCTGCCAATGACCTCAGCCCTCATCTGTAAAATCATTTTCTCAAAGGAGATGAGGTTATCTAGTCTGGATGATAGCTTTGGTCCTGTGTTTCTTTGCATCAGAGGCCCCTACATGAGTCCAGCTAAAGTGTAACAGCTGAAATTTAGAGTTAATACTTAGGGAAGACACTTTAAAAGCAGCAGACATCCGTTTGCATTTTGCAGAGAAACAGCTCGCCTTTCACAAACATCCTGCTCTGCTTTCTTGCTCCTGCCTTGCTGACAGCCCAAACTGCCAAATGCTTGTTTTCCTTCTTGCTGCAGATATGTGCTAGGCGATGGCAAGAAAAGACTTGCTGCTTTTGCCTGTGCCATAAGACCACCACACTGCAACATTAGCAAGTTTAGATTTTCTCTTGATGCTTCACGTTCTTAATTGAAGCAGTGTCTTCCACCGCATCCTGCTAACAAAGGCATCATGCTTTGCATGTACTTGTTTCTGTTCTCAACCTTGTATCTCAGACTGGATGTGGGTATTTCCCAAAGCCTCCCTTCCCCCATCTGGCAGACTCCAGACAGCAGAAATATTCCGAGCTACCCCTAGATGGGGCTACTGCCCACAAATCGCTGCACTGGGATTACAAATTCAATTCTCCGAGCACAAGCAGTTGAAATTAAGTACTGACTATTTATTAATCTCCAACCCATTTGTTAACCCCCTCATCCTTCATACAATACTATTCTGGCCTAGGCTGGCACACGCCAGTGATCATATTAAAACCTTTAACTCTTTCTTATCCCTTTTTTTAAACCCTGCAGTAAGAGCTGACTTCCAATCACATAAAACTACACAGAAAAGGAAGAGATGAAGACTACTTGGAGAAAGCTGTGAATTCTTTCCAGGTTAGCAGCAGCCAGCAAGCACTGTAGAGACAATTCTATCACGAGACTCTATACTGAGATAGTTCAACGAGATATAATGATATTAATGTTGAAAACACCTAGGGGACGCATATATTATTTTTTCTATTTAATTCATATTGCACATAATATCTTTCACATATATTGCCATGCAAGTTATCTCATTTGTGTTGTTTCTGTTTTCAACATCACACACTTCTGAGCTGGTTGCAACTAATGAGCACCATATTGAAAAGCCAAAGCAAATCCCTAGAGAATATTTTTAATTCCTAAATAAAATAGTTTCATGAATTCTTCATGATTTTGGCAAGATCTCAAGAGTGATTTCACATAGCAGAATGAACAGTGATGATACAAACAGATCAAACAAATTACTTTGCGTATTTACAGATCCCTTTTCACTTCATTTGTTCAGGAACTCATCCCACACTGACTTGCACATCCTAAAGTAATTTCCACTTACACTAAGAGTGCAAGGCACTATCACATGAGTTGAAAATATTTTATATCCACTGCATACAAATGTAGATGGATGAAGAGAGGATGCAATGAATACAGTCTCTACAATTATTAGTCTCTGTCAAACTGATTATTGCACTATTACTTTCCACTCTAACTTGAAGATAGATTCTGCAGTTCATTTCTTAGAATTACTTCTAGAAAGTCTGTATGTTCATCTTCATGTAAAAAACAACTGTAGAAGATTTGTCAGTACCACTGTATGAGAAGATGAAATGATTTTGTGCTAAATCAGAGAAAAAAAAAAAAATTAAAAAAAGAAAAGGAACAAAGAGTACACAAAGTGAAACAAAGCAGACAATCAAATAGAAGTAGACAGAATAATTATAGATGTCTGAATAACACTCCAGATGGCATTTTGGGCATCACAGTTAATAAGCAGGCAGTTTCAGGGGACCAGCATGTTAGCGCATTATTGCAACAACTGGAAACCAGCAGCTGAAGCATGTCTCTCTGCTTAGCCAGGGAGCAGGCTACATGCAGCAGCCAAAATCAAGAAAAATACGGTGTCTGGATCCTTACCAGTATGACAGGTTCAGGGACTCATTTTTCTTAACAGTAAGGACATGCTTAAAAGTTACCACAGCAATAACTACCAGTCACTTTTAGATGTAGTGATCTTAGGCCAGTTAATCTGGCCTAAAGCTTGGGCATTTAGAAAAAGTATCTTTATAGCATTAATTACCCCATATATGTATTGAAATTAAAAATCCTATACTTCTGGTCAGATGAAAATCAAGCTGATTCCTGTGTTGTTCTTCCTCTGTGGAAATTTATTTTAATAAAAGCAACAATAAGAGTTGAAAGGGAGGTTAAACTAGTATTTCATTTTATTCCCCTTTTCACCACTGGAATCTGCAAACCACTGTGGCAGTTGCTACTGTTTGGCTTGAATGTTAAATTGTCTGCCAAAATAAGCTTGATATTGTCAGTTATCTTCTCAAATGAAATACATCATCCTCAGTATAGCAAAAAGTCCTATTGCTGATATGGAGCCTTCAGGAAATGTATTTCAGGGATGGAAGGTCTGATATTTCCATCAAGTAGCAAGACTCTTAGCAACACCCGTCCTGTAGCGTGCCTGTTACATTTATTCTAAACACGGAATTCTGTGAAAACATAATATATGATATTCTCCCAAATGCCAAAAATAATTTGCCTTCTTACTTTCAATTTCAAATCAAGATTACACCATAGGGCTCCTGGAGATGTGAAGTCAGAGAAAAACTACATATTTTCAGCTTTAGAATGATAAGTTTTAGTAATGAGTATTTTAACTCTTCTTCTTTGATTCTTGTATTTAGGTTTTCCCAATATTGACTCTTCAGGTGCCTCTGTGCCTGAATAGATCTATGCATAGAAATCTCAACAAAACAAACAAAAAAACCTTTAATACTAATCTCTGAGGTATTAGCAGAATAAAGATATTTATAAAAATTTCTTTAACTCACANTGATAAGTTTTAGTAATGAGTATTTTAACTCTTCTTCTTTGATTCTTGTATTTAGGTTTTCCCAATATTGACTCTTCAGGTGCCTCTGTGCCTGAACAGATCTATGCATAGAAATCTCAACAAAACAAACAAAAAAAACCTTTAATACTAATCTCTGAGGTATTAGCAGAATAAAGATATTTATAATAATTTCTTGAACTCACAATACATTTTTTTTGCCATTTTCACTAAAAAAATTACAGTTCATCATTCCTTGGTTTACAAAAAAAGCCTCTTCTGTTGTAGAACACATTCACCAATTAAAGCATTTGCAGAGCCCTACTACCTCCCCAAGGGTATTGGTTACTTGTTCTGAAAACAGAAAATAAATATGTTGTGACAAGGGTTTTTTTGACAGGGATTGTTATGTCACTGTATCAAAAAATAACTTAAACCAATTTTGGTTCAGAAAAGAGTGAAAATATGCGGTAGTTTTCTATCTGTCTCTGATAGAAACCTTATTTTTTTTCTATGCATACACATTCAACTCTCACTGATAGATTTCCTATTGTAATACTGAAAACTATGCTTGATGTACCTTAAACTTGGCACACATATCCATTCTTAATATCTTTTATCCTCTGGAAAGAAAGAAAACATCAAATGCATCAAAAAAAGAAGGCAATATATGACTAATTCACAGTGGCTTCTTTGGTTCTTGTTTTCTTAGCATCTATTTCAGCTTGTCCACGTTTATGTTAAAAGGGAAGAACTACAAAAAATACAGAATGTCACAACAAAGTACGGGTAGGGGTTTTGCTTTGTTAATTATACTGGATATGACGAGCATTCTGATTTGAGAGAGTACTGTGGTTGGCAATGTCTTGCCTTTTTGTGTGTGTGTGTGTGTGTGTGTCTTCTTGATAATGTTTAATGACATAGCAGAGAAAAAGAAACAAATGAAACAAATCCAAATCAAAGCAAAAAGTAACCTTGAAATGCTAAGAAATTAAACACAAGTCAGAAAGCAGACTAAGGTATTAGTTCTCAAACATAAGCTCCCATTACACACTTTAAACTTAATTAACTAAGATGTAAATTCAACAAGAAAAATCAGAATACATAGCATTATTTATGTCCTGCGTGATTAAGCAAACTTTGTAGGAAAGGCTTTAGCATTTAGACTAACACAGAAACACTGCATGCCAGATAAGCTGCAAAGAAAGAAAAGGCATAAAAAAGAGCTTGAAAATGTAAAGATTGCTAAGTTCTTTATTGTCAGTTCAAGAGTTCCCATCCCCTCTGTACATGGAAATCTTCTTGGGCATCATCTAGACACTCAGGTAAATTATGGAAAGTTTAAAGCAACATAAAAGAAATGTAACAAAAGTCACGTTTGCATCAGAGCAATGTCTCATGTGCTTTACCCAGAGGAGATGCTAATAAGAAATGGCCCACCTCTGCCAGACAGGATTTTAATGGAGTTTGGATGCTAATGAGTTTTAACATTTCTCTGACCTCCTTTGTACCTCTTTCTTAATCTCCCTTTATATGCTGCTAAAACATTTGACAAAACTTCCAGACCCTTCTGTCATTCTATTAACCTCATTGCCAGTAAAAAAAGGTTTTTCTGTGAATTGTATTAATTTCCTTTAAAAAAATCACAACAGATACACAAAACTCCTCCCAAAGCCCAAGAACTCAAAAAAATGCACTCAGAATTAGGGATTATCTTTCTGGGTTTTTTTTTTTTTTTTTTTTTTTTTCTATTAATTACCTTAAATGTCTTCTTTTAAGTCCACAACACAATCCTTTTGAACAGTGGTCTGTTCAATGTAGACAACATAATAACAAAGAGGATAAAGGAGAAGACAGGTTTTCCACATACAGGGTATTTTCACCTGGACTGCATATCAGCAGTAAATTGCTACAATCCAATACACGAAGCTATATCATGGTCCCTAGTTAGGCAGAGTAATGTAATGCGTCTTTAGAAGAAATGTGAGAATAAACTCACAAATGTGTCTTTGAATAGATTCAGTGATCTTAGTGTTAAGGATACTGAGGAACCAATCGCAAGGATAGCTTTTGAGTTCCAAAGATTTTCAGCATTTTTCAGTTCAAAATGTATAAATCTCCTGCATTACAATAAGATAAATCAAACTCTGTTTACAACAGAAAAAAGACACTCAAGAAGCCTCTCTGAATTCTCAGTTCATGAAAATGCCACTGATTTACAAGATGCTCAAAGAGAAAGGTGATTACAATCATTATTTGAATTATAGCCATAACAGAAGACACAAGGAAGATTGATACTTTGTGCTGGGCAGGATATAAACTACAGAATGAAGGTCAGTTCGTGACATAAGATAGATAAAAATCTAAACAAACAAATGAGGTAAAAAGGCATAGAGAAAAAAAAAATGACTGCTCTGGAATATTAGGCATAATTTTACCAGGTGAACAACACAGATAGCATGTAGGTGTCCTGAATCAAGATGTCTGATATCTGTGCTTCACAATGTCACAGTGGGAACAGAACGAGTGTCTTTTACAAACAATCTAAATTGAGACATGTAGTTCAAATGGAGAAAAACAACTGGAGCCTACAATTACCATGATTGCCATGATCGCAGCTTCAGGGAATGGAATGTCCTTCCTACTTTTTCAGTAAAATTCAAACTGTAAAAAATATACTCATTTCTTGGGAAGACAGGCAAAAGGGAAGCTGATAGGGCAGGAATCTTTATCTGTTGAGACATCTGCACCAATACCAGTGATGGTGGATGGAGGGTAGTCCTACAGAAGCTTCCTTTGAATTGTTCCTGATTCCTGGGACCAGCAACAGGAGAGCAGAGGGAAATTGAATTCAGAGACAGAATTTTGAAAAATAGTGTTTTTCTGAAAAATTAGCATTTACTACATAGACAATCAGAGTAATAATCTGTTAAAATATATTAAAACCCCCAAAATATTGAAAAGTGGTATCATCAGAACAGCAATTCAGTGAAGCCATAATATTTAACATTGTTTTCAACCTTTAAGTATTTTTCAGACAGTAGCTTAGGTCACTAATGAAAACAGTTTATTAATGTTTAACTTGCTGCCTTATGAGGCACAGCAATATCCCACAGTTTATTATCTTGAGAGTCCTTTTTTGTTTCTGTTCCACACTGAAGACCTGGATATTGAATAGGTGGGAAGTTGATCAGGATAAAAGAGCCTGTCAGAGTGCAGATTGAAAACTTTTGAAGTCCACAGCTGTTTTACATCTCACTGTGGGCTCTCAGTCCCTCATTTTCAACATATTCATATTCTGTCATCAGGATTTTTGTTAACATAATGCTGTAAAATGAGACTGCTAAACCCCAGCTTTATTCTCTAATGACTGCCTATCAAATATGTTCAGATTACCTGTCAAAGAGAAGATGTTTTTAAATTTCTAGTTTTTCAAGACATAGGGGAAACCAAAAATCCCAGCACTGCTGCCTTTGAGAATCACACCGGTAGGAAAAAATAAGCAATCAGAATGTAGCTGACAGTCATGGTAATTATCCATGTGAAAAGCCATAACTTGTACCTTTATAGCTATTACATTTCTATCTGATTCCCAGACAGAAAAAACACCACACTTCTCAGTAAAAGAAGTAAATATAATTATGTCAGGGTTACATAGCTACCATTTATATAAAGCTATCTTTTTGTTAAAGCACTATAAGAACTCAAGAACATGTAAAGTAGATTTTCATGAAAGGATTGAGATCCCTGCACCTAGACGGAAGCTTAAGGTTTGGAAAAGGTTTTTGTGTTAGAAATTTGCTGTGTATACACAGAAAGAGGCCTTTTCTACACAGGCAACTAGAACAGATATTCAGGAACAATTACAATAAAATAAATATCGTGATAAAGTTACCATGTTTGAAGTGACTATGTTGTACAGAGATTCTGTTCCAGAATAGTGTGTTCTTGCTTAGAACTACAGCAAGACATGAAGACTGCAACAGTTATTATGAGAATAGATTTCTGTTTAAATCCCTTGTTGTAAATAAGCCTTTACATCACTTATTCATGTTTACAGATGAAGAGCTGAATCAAATAATTTATCCTGACCTCTACATTGAAGAAAGAAAAATACCAGTTGTGAATATGTGCTTGAATTCCCTTAATAATGAACCAAATATGACAGATTTTGAGTAATAATAGTGAAGGATGTCATATGTACAACTTCTGCTGCTTACTTAGAACCAACAGAAAGGTAAAGAAGAACAGAACAGTCACTCCCTAAAAAAAGAATCACTGCTTTAAGCTAAATAAAATATAGTACATATCATGGTATCACTGTACTGTTTTAGAAGCTAAGGACTAAAAACTTCTAGGAGAGTGGTCATTATATGAAACATTTACTGATAGAATTTGCTGTACTGATGCAAAAGTGATACTTAACAAAATAAAAAATAATGCCATTGTGACTTGTTTTTTAGTACCTACACTTTATGACAAAGATTTCTTATTGTTTGGATAGGTATCCTTCATCAGAGGGCATTTTACTGAATATGGCTTTCTGCTCATAGATCGACGCTTACAGGGCTCTGATATACATAATGGTAATAAACAGCCTGGTAGCACTGTTAGATGCTTCAGAAATCTTACAGGAGAAAGGAAGGGAAAGGAAAGGATTGATTCTAATCAGATCAGACTTTGACGTTTCTAATTCAGATTATTTTTCAATAATATTTTATTTTTACTACAGCCATACAAAACAGGCAACATTTGTCATCTTTCCTCTCATATGCCTCAGTTCCACTTTACTGATTTGCCTCTTTATACATGGCATTAAATTACAGTTGCACAAGTATTTATGGCTACAGTTCAGAATACTGCCAGTTTTCAAAGGCAAATGAATCTACATTTTTATCTTTTTTTTCCTCTATATCTATTTTGTTTAAGAAGGGATTATTTTTGTTTGTTTTTGCAGTAAAAGTTTCAATTACTTCCTCTGGAACATTAGTATTCTGAATAATAGTGCATATAATTTTCTAACAGTTTTACACCTCCAGATAGAATTAAAGAAAATTAAAAGGAAAAATGATAATTGTATTAGTAATATTAGATAGAGCTACAGTATGGTTTTTTTTTTTTTTTTTTCCAAGGGAAGAAAACAGAATAGAGTCCTGGGCACTGAGAGGAGTTTTTCTGACCTACGCTACATATCTGCTCCAGAGTTGAAGCGGTCAGAATGCTTTAAGGGACAGTCCTTAAGTGTGTGTTAACTTTAAATGCAATGTAGGGTTTTGATAGTCACTCAAGGATGTACAGTAAACTGTTTCCATCATGGCAGATATGCGTTAACCAAATATCTTTCTACACAAACAATAAAAACTCAAAAAGCACCATATTTGCATATACAATACAGATATCCAGTACAATACTGAAAAGACACTGGAGACCATGGCGCATCCTGATGTTTAAGTTAAGTACATTATGTATTTTACAAGGCACAATTTGGGAGCAAAACTGTGTAAGGAGCAGATACTTTGCCTATATACAAGGCAATACAAAATTGATCCATGAAAGGAACTCTGCTAGCTTTATCTCTCTTAGATATAGGCTGGAAAACTAATGAATTATGGTAACACTACAGTCAGTATACAAGCAAACTTAGTTATTGTTGTTGCTTTTTTTGATTTCTCAACTTTTCAAAAAGCAAAGCACTTTGAATATAGTTTAGCCACTCCACTGAAAATTTTAATTAAAAAAATAAAAACTCACATGTCTTGTTTAATTTTTCTTGAGCACTACTTTCAATCCATAGCTGCAAAATATTATGGAATAAAATTAAAACTTCAGTAATGCAAACAGAAGAGTACCTGTTGAGGAGCAGTGATATCTCTTAAATACTGCTCTTGACTATATTCATGTTCTCTATAATGATTTTTTCATGGTTGTTTTCTAAAAGATACATGCAGATTATACTGTTTAAATGAAACAAGAACTGGCTTAAGGTTAACTTTACTGTTGTTACTGCATAAAGTTGTAAAGACAATCAAGTGACTTTAAACTGTTCACGGTATTTATTATCTGAATGCTGCTGCAAAATGCATTTTTATAGCCTCAGCACTTGGTAGGCATTAAGTAGCTGTCAGAGGAGATTTCAAGAGTAACCTTGTTACGTTTTAATACAGGTGAGCCAAACTGACTCACCAAAATTGCCTAGCTCAGGTATAAGCAGCTACATAGTACAGTCTTCTATAAGTTACTGTGTCCTTCTCTGTCTTTATATGACAGCAAAAATCCTTCCCATCCCATGTCCCTAGAGAAGAAACATATCACTTCATTCTGTGTGCTTCAGCACACTGATCTCACCTTGTACCTCTATGCACATGAAAGAGTAAAGAAGGTCGCTGGGGAACTACAAGACCTTGAGTGGTTGAGTTACCACCTTGGATACAAACTGTACAGGTCATCACTCCAAGAGAATGAGAAACTATTCATCTGACCATGCAACACTCCAAGCCGTATCAGCTAAAAGCATGATTTAATGGCCAGATTTTGAACATGGATACACTTTATGTAGGAAAAAGTCTAGTCTAAATCTTCGCTTGAAGCACAACCTGAAACTAAAATAAACGATATACCACCAGTATACTTCAGTGCTTTAATAGTATAAATAACACATGAGTAAATTTGGAAAAAAAAAAAAAGAAGAAAAAAAGAAAAAAGAGAGTACATGTACACTACTGCTATGTGCAACTGGCATGGAGGAAATAAAAGCAGATTTTGAACCACGACAATTCCACGACTCGAGCTAACTGTTCATCGGAACTCACTAGGTCTGCTTTTCATTGACTATAATTCACTAGTATGAAGGACTCTATTACAGTGATCAATTATGCTTTAAACAACAAAGTAAAAATTAATAAGTACACTCAGAATTACAGGAAAATAAGCACAAATTCATACTACTTGGTGTTAACCAAATAGTATTTTGAGTTTGTAAACATATGTACAAGGTAAGTCTGCAGCATCTGCAATCAATCTTCTTAATTACATCAATATACTGAGAACTAAAATTAAAGCCATTTCCTTTAATCCCAAACAATGCAAGTTACCGTACAATATTTGATCTAACTCCTTTGACAACTGAATATAGCCTAGATTACATTTTGAGATCCTAAATATATTGTGCAACAGAATGACAGGAGAGAAAGACTACTTATAAGCAAAATTAAGCTTTTCTTCATAGCAAATACTTCATAAGAAAATCAAAGAGAAGGAGATTACAGTTGCTAGCACTGGAAATATTTTGCACACATCCTTGATTTAGACAGCAAAACAGAAAGGTGATGACAGATGTTTCCACTAATGAGGAAAAATGAGAAAGAGGACTGGATCTTAATTAGTGTGAAGCAGTCAACACAGAAATATTGCAAATATTTGGAATTTAAAAAACATTAAAAAAATTATAGCTTTTGTGTGTAATAGAATACAGAAAAAAATCAGCAAACCTTAAGTTCTGCCTTGTGAGAAAAGAAAGTCTGTGCAGGTAGAAAGTTAAGTAGGCTAGTTACAGACTAGACAATGTTCAGTGGGACTGTTCACTAAAATGAACTGAAAACATAAAGCTACCTATGTGAAATGCTTCTTTTTTCACAGTGCTGAGTTTTCCTACTGTACATTTTTTCCTTAATGAAATTTTCAACAACTTTGATTTTAACTCCAATTTTGGGCAAATCCCACAGGTTGACTGATTCAGGCCCAGTTTTTTTAAGAATTGTCAGCAAAACTGGTGAATGGACACAAGGTGGACAACTTGGAAAGCAAAATTCTTGATTACTGTGGACTCAAGTTATATATGAGAAAACAGAAAAACCCCAGGTGAATCAGGGGGCACACTGTAAGCTTCTCCCATGGGAGACAGATTTAGAATGAAGCAGCAGAATTAGTAAAGGAACTCACAGGTGAAAGTAGAAAATGAAGTGATGTAAACAGTCAAGAGCAAAATCTTAAAGCATGTGAAGAAAGAGGACTTATACAGGAGAATCTTCAAGAATAACCAGGGAATAAATGGGAAGACTGACGGCAAAGCCAAGACATTGCTCTCACAAGAGTTAGACGGTAAAAGTGATGAGGAAGAGGAAGTAGCCCCTAACAACAAAGCAAGACAAGAGTTCACACGAAGTTAAGATAGAGTAGAACACTGATACTGAGCCAGAAAAAAAGTAGTTGATGGCTTAATTGCAAGCATGTTCTCTGGAGTAGAGAATGCGGCATCTGTTGAAAACACACAGGGCAACATGGTCTAATCTGTTCTGTACAGGTACTTACACCATGCTCACCACCATAAAGCAAATGCCCTCCAGCAGTGCATTAAGCTACATGATTAACATCTGCTAGCAGTTGTGTTAATTTCCATCATTCTATCTGGTACTGCAAAACCAGTGAGAGTTAAAGAAGCTCTTAAAAAGAGGTCTGTTCAAGGCAGGAAGGTGGTTAATGGACATTCACATTAATATACATCCCATTGAGTTCTGTCAAGACTGTAAATCACCAGTCTAGGATAAATTTCTATTTATCCAGACACTACAGTGTTCATTGCAGGTAGCATCATGACATAGTCCTTAAAAGGCTTAAAAGGTTACAGGAAATAATTTTCCAAGTCGGCTGCCTGGAGTTTATAGCAAAATTTTACGAAGACCCATTTTGAAGTGGCAAGGATTCTGGTTAAACCTCTGAGGATTTAATCCCTGATTCTTTTTCCATTTACAACTAGTTGATGCTTATATAGATTCAATACTTTCAGTACTTTGTCCTGATTTAATTCTGTATATATAATAAGAAGAAACAATTTTCAAAATCATGTCTGATCTCTCAGATTGTTCAAACTCACAAAGCAGTGATCCATGTATTTTATAATTCCATGAGATCAAGGAACTGAATAATGTGAATCTATTTGTCTTACCAATGCCATACAGTTTGGACCACTCTAATATGAAATAAGTCTTTACTCTGCACTGGTATTAAAAGGAGGCATTATGTACCTTGAGAACCCTGAAGGTGACAAGAAGCATAGCAAAGTCACGAAGGCTATACCTGCTTTTTTCACTACATCTCCAATTTAAATATATCTAGATCACACTTTGATTATATTTCTTTAGATTTGCCACAGCCAGATTTATGCAAGTATACCTGGAGACTAACTGTCCATCACCGATGTGGTTCAAAATCTGTTAACCATTATGTTGGAATGCAGACTTGTATTCTTATCATCAATGAAATGAAGATATATTCTGCTTTGACAAGTTTTATTAATTACTCAGCATTTCCACCGAAATAAAAGTATTTTCAACAGATAAATACTTTCTAAATGCTTCCACCGTGTGACTTTACAAATAGAAAGATGCCTAATTTTAAGTTACAGTACTAATTCAAGCCTTCTGATACCTTCACTATCTGATTCCAAACACTGACTACATTTCACTTGTTAAACCACTCAGCAACAAGTTTCTCCTCTAGTATTTAGTTTCAACTTAGAACAATGACTTGGACTTTCTAAACACACATCAAACCCTGCATCATTGGAGCAGAGAGGCTATCCAGTATAAAAGGCAGTTACACCACTTATTGGATAGTTACTTAAAATGTAATGAGAATTTAAAACATTTCAGCCTTTCACTTTCTATTACGTAATTGTTTAAGTGTTGAACAGAATTCAAAGTACTACTGTAGTTTTCCTACAAGATGCCTGACAACTGCATGAGATATAATTGTTCATTTCTGCCACTATTCAGTTTTTCTATGATTTTTCTATTCTTGACATCAGGTTCTCTTAAGCAGCACATTAATTCCCTGATAGGGTGAGTACCACGAAGTCATACTTCTAAAAGGCCAATCTTTAGTCATTTCAAAAGTAGACAGAACAGCACTACAATTGTCTTAGGGATCAGTAAAATGTGTGGGTGGCTGCATGCAAACAGTATTATAAAGTGTGGGTAATTGCTTAGTCATGCCTTTCAGTTAACTAAGCTTAGGCTTGTTTTTTTTTTTTTCCTGATTAGCCACGCAAGTGAGCCTGAATGTTTCACTTTGGGGAGAAATTTCAGAAGCACCTCAGTCTGAACAGAAAACTGATATTGATAAAGAACCTTACCTAGGTAAAAATGATTAAAATAATCTCTGAAAGTACCAGAACCGCAAGCTTGCAAACAAGGAACCACTCCTGAACTAGAATACTGGTAGGCGCTTACTGAAGGAGATGTATGAAAGATTTATCTATCCTTTTATCATCCAAGGAAGCTTGTATATCTCATTCCAGGTTGTCAGTAGTCAAAGTACTTTTACAGTACATAACTTCACGATCAACTCTTTTTCTGTTGGAGTTCCATTCTAATGAGAAGGAACTTGAAAAAAAAAAAAACAGTAGCAGTGTGTGCATGGGTCTTCAAATTCATTTGCAAAAGTCTTTAGGGTAAAAATAATAGTCTGATAAAGTTTATATACATAAAGAAAAATCAGAAGGTATTTCAGTGTTCTGTTCCATGGGATGATTGTAGCATTTTTGGTACATTATATCCTTACACACTAGGAAAAAAGAAAGCATACAATTGGGTTTATAAAATAAAACCTGTTTCTAGCACTAAGATCCAGTTCTATTCCCCTCAGCTGTCAACTACAATAAGTAAAAGAAAGAATCAAACTCTTTTTCTTTCCTACTGACAGCTGCTATTTCACAACAGGCCAGCTATCCTGCCGTGGTTTGACACCTCTTTGTCAAGCAGGCTGTTTCCTCTGCGTGAATGCACCTGATGCTACAGAGACCAGACTGAGGACTAGTTGCAGTGACTGAGGATGGGATTTTCAAAAAGGCTTGAGTAATTTATAATCACAGATTCCATCTAAAGCTAATTAAGCAGCTCAGCTGCAAAATTACTACATTCTTTTAAAAACAAACAAAAGTAACTTATCTTTGAAAAATTCATTATAGATTTTCTTTATATTGAAAGTAAAGAGGAACATAGAATAGAAGAAGAGGTAGTGTTTAGGCAACTCAACTCCTTCTTGTAGCTGGGCTTGTCCTAAACTACTCTAAAAGAAGACTTTTCCTTCTGTAAAGCTCATACGAAGGTTTAGAAATTATTTTAAAAATCTCAGAAGTTTCAATTATGTGTGATGATGGACATCTTTAGAAAACCCCACTTTTGATTTCTAAGCCCAAGCACAAGAAATGAAACGGTGAAGAGGTAATTTGCTTTTATGGCATATGGAATGCTTCAGTTCTGTTCTTATAGGCATAGATCAAAGATGCTGAAAGGTTTTTCAGAAGAATGCCAAAAAACTGTATGCCTCAAAAAACAGCTGGGAACTTGCAGACAGTTCAGCACCTCAGATGTGCTCTGGCCATATCTCCTAGGATAGTAGCTTCGTGAGGGAAAGCTAAAAAGAATCATTAGCTCTAATAAGTCTGACAACTACTTGGCCACCTATTTTTTGCTACTGAGACGAGAAGTGCAGGTGGCAGAACTTAATGTCAACTTGCACTCAGGATAACTTGTATAATTTTCCTTGCAGAAAGCATTGAAAATGTTTGTTGTGCCGCTTTATGTCATCCTCTGGAAAGTCAAATGCACTAGAAAGCACATTAAAAGGTCAGAAAGAGTTTGGGGCAAAAGTACTGTAAAAAAAGAGTACAAAAATCCTGCCCTGTAAGTCTAGTTTGGCAACACAAAACACTTAACAAATATAGTATGTCTTGTTCAGTTATATATCTGGCAGCCTGTATTTCTTGCCTCTGGTTAGCAAACAGTGCAACTTAACCACATGTCAATTTATGGCTGTTTGATAGTCAGCTTTGGTTGCTGTCAGTCATGAATCCCCTAAGGAAATTAATCCTAATCATAATTTTGCACCATGACTCTGCAAAGACTTTCATTAAAAAGCTTGATTATCCTTGTTAGTAAGGTTTCTAAACTTTTATATATTACTTCAATATAGGTTTGTTCTCAAAGCTTGATATTGGGAAACACTTGTTAAAGATAACTAGGCAAAATGCTAACTCACCCTTTTTTGTTTCCTCTGCTAGAATAGCTTCTTGACTCTAATTAATTAAAGTACACTTTATGTCTTGTGAGGAGCTATTACAGCTGCCACAAGGATATTATATATTTCTGAGTAGAGGGGAAAGCTCTGAGTCATCTTGACATGAAGAAAGATTTTTTTCTATTTAGATGTCAGAGCTACACAATCACTTTTGAGACCTTTTTTTTTACTGTTTGGCATTTTGGATGAAGTGATCTGGAAAGGATAAAGTGATTTATGCCCTACAGTGGCATTACTAGTAAATAGCTCAGACCAGGTTGTCAGAAAAGTAAGGTTAGAAGGAAAAAAATAGTCAGAGAGCTGACACACTACTTTGAGTGCAACAGAAGAGTCAGCTGGATAACTGGGCCCCAGTCTTAGCAGAGTGAGGAAGCTCTAGCCCCAGCATGCAGACGTAACCTGGCAAAGAGGCTTAGGGCAATCTCCATGGGGGGTCCTGTGGCCCACAAGTAAGGTACAACACAACAGGATTTGTTATTCCTTGCTTCCAACAAATACGAGCTTATCTTTTCACTCTTAGGAGTCAACAAAGAGCAAGTAAAATCAGTCTCAATTTTTTCTGGTGTAATAATGCAAACTGGGCTTGAAGGTCAGGAAGACAGATAGATGTACTGATCCAAACAAGAAAGATGTGATAGCAAGGCAGTCCAGTCAAGCCCCACACTGGAGAGAAACTAAATTAAAATGTAATTGCTTTGAAGGCACATCCTAGCGGCTATTTCTTAATTTATTAGGGTAGATAGATGCAAAAGTGCTAGAATGAAAAAAATTGAGGCAATTGTACAAAAAATGTGAAGGCAATATTATCTGTGTGTCTCCTTTAAACTTGTGATCTTCTGCAGAGCCATTTTACACTTAAGTGAAACTGTCCCTAATCGGGATTTCCTGCAATACCTTAGGGTAAAAAATTGCATGCAAAACCACTTCAACAAATGCTTCTGAATGTAAAGGTCAGAGAAGAAGCAAACAGTTTTCAAGATTACGTTATCAGGAAAGATTCCCAGAGTGAGTGAAACATCAATAAAAATAAAGAGTCCTGAGAACATAGGCTAAAAACTGTTTGCTTGCAATTATTCCATTTATTTTTGTGATGTGCCTTTCTGTTGACACATTTATCCCAAAAGGATACTCAATTTTCACGGCAGAAATATCATACAAACAATATGAAAGTCTCTTTCAATGAAAAGTATAGAAAGACACACTAAAAATACAGAAAATAATTTTCCAATGCTGACAGCACCCGGTTATCTCTGATAGTCACTGATTAAATAGCAGAAGAGTTAACATACTTGTATTTTCAATAAATAGTGTAACTAGTAACCTCAGTAAGAACCAAAAAAAAAAAAGTACAGAAACCAATTTACCAATGGCAGGGGAGAATCTGTTAAGAATTCACTTATGGTTAGCATTTTTTTTTTCGGTCTGTACAATTCTCATCCTTAAAAATGCCAAAATATACAAATCTATTTTATGCCTTGGACATATTTTCCTGAAAGCATGTTTGCACATATTTCCAGTAAACATGGGCATACATTTGTGTTACTATTTAAACAATTGGCCCAAATGTGCATGTATGTATTCATTTAGAATGTGCATCTACATACGTAGATCAGGTAAGTTTGTGAGCTTTTTTTAGTTACCTAATTTGCTCACCAAAATAAGTATTTTTAATTTCTGGTGAGACAATGCTGTGTACTTTAGTTATTTCAGCCTCAACCTAATAGTGCAAACACAAGCACCTATGAATTATTTCAAGCACAAGAGAAGCACTTTCATCAGGAGCAGTTACTCACACAGTATTGCTTTGCTATGCAAGTCTTTATACAAGGAGAATGTGTCTAATCTAAAAAGGCATTGGACTTGAACTTTCACACAGTCACATCCAGAATTTTAAAGAAATAAACCATCAAACAGATAATGAATACTACATATTAAGACAATTATTTTATCATTTCTTCAGAGTTTTAGACATGGATAAGAAATCACAGACACATGTACTAATATTGAATCTATCAACAGTTTTTTGCTACTATTGATAATGAAAAACATTCTTTTTCAGAAAACAGTTTATGATTTTGAATGTCCTCATTTTGGCAGAGCTCAAACAAGTTCTTTATGAAGGATTTTCAGGGCTGAGTTTATGACATCCCTTGTACCAGATAAGTTTCTAGTATTTCCTGAGGATGCCCATTTTAGTACAAGATTAAGAAATACCTTCACCAGACCCACATTCCCAAGTATAAACTGCATATTGAGAGCAAATAGAATTGCTCTATGATAAACTCTGATTCTCTTGTACTTAGTACTGCCAAAGAGAACAGTCAGACATTCCGGAGAACACTGTCATATGAAGTGCATTCAGATTTCTTATTTTTCTCGGTATTGACAAATAACAATGAATTTGCTGAAAAAGTGAGGTTGCAAAGCTATTAACGCTCTCTGCATACTTCTGAACAGTAGCTGTGTAGCTCCTTCTTCCATCTAACCTAGAAAATGTCGCTACATATATTACAGAACATCTGGTCAAGAGTGAAGTATATCACTGAAGGCTACTTGGTAAAACTGAGTCTCAAGGAAATGGATGTGATACCAGCAGAGTGGCAGAAGCTACCACAGTTCATGCCAAAAGTATACATGATCTCTTTTCAGAGACTGTGCCCACTTTTTACTTAAATTTGCAATTAGGGAATGCTCTACCACAAATTCCTATAGTGTTTGGTGGGATTTTTCCTTACACTGTGACCAGAAGACTGCAACCATCTATTTACATTGAATTCCATTTTTCTTTCCAGTGAGCTATCCCAGTCATAGGTTTATATATTCCTTTAACTATAACATTTCATCTGCCTTAGATGCCTTTAAGATGACATATAAAGTGAATCCTGAATGAGAAATTAATTCCACTAATGAACACTGGATATCAATTACAACATATTATTCGCATTAGCAGCTGTGCCTAATAGTTTGGACTATTATATGAAGAATCAGTTTTCGTATGCAGTAAAGAAAAAACACTGTAAGACAGAATTCTTCCTTCAAAACCAATGTAATGTAAGAGATGGCTAAAGAAAACAGTAAACTTAGGAACATGACACTGTTTATATGATAGCGTGCAGAAGAGGAATAAGCAAGCAGTATTTTACACCATTGCTGTTCTCTTGCCTAGTAGACCAATGCTTCATCCACTGGATTATGTTGCGTTGTTGTGAACAATTCCCCTCATGTGGTTTGCAAGGTATGATTAATTTTGCATAAGCCATTTACAAATACTACCCTAAATCTTATAAAGCAGGGACTGCAAGGTAATCGCTGCAATTTGATTTTTCTTTGAAGGTACATGGATTCTGTATTTAAGAACAAATCCTGAATTCCATCAATGATTTGTGGAACATGATTATCATATCTAAAATGTGAAACCACTAAAAGGTAGAAAATGAAAGTAGAATATAAATTATCCAGTATCAGTGCCTCATTACAGGGAGAAAAATATTTAGAAAGGAACTGATGATGCCAGAGATTCACACTGATTCAGCCTTTAACAGGCTGGCATGTTGTATTTTATGGTGTAATGTAATCACAGTTGTACTTTTTTTATCGTTCAACTCTTTTGTGTCATTTAAATGGCATTAGATAAGTCTATAAATAATAATGTGGTAGCTAATTGGGCCACAGGCATGTTTTTTTACTTCCTTAATGCATTCTATGCTATTAAAAAAGTGTGAGGCTGGTAATGCTAGAAAAAATAAGCACAATTAGCCTTCCTTAAATGCAACTGTACGTTCCAAGATCACAGAATGGTAGGGGTTGGAAGGGACCTCCAGAGATTATCCAGTCCAACCCACTGCTAAAGCAGGTTCACCTGAAGAAAGGTGCACAGTGATGAATCCAGGGGGTCTTGGAGAGGTATCTATTTCTACACTTCTGTTACATTATTCATTCTGATTTTTCTTAATCAAATAAAATCTTAAGCTGTTCAGTTCTTTATCTCCCTGCACACTCACAGTAATGTGTTAAAAATCCCCTGTGCTTACCACAAGTTAAATACATTCTATGGCATTCTTGGGTACTTTGAGCATCAAACTAGTTCTCTCTCTCGGTGTGGAAGTAACACACTTGTTGGGAAATGTAAAATGAACCAATGCACTGCACAGAAGAGCCTGGTGCCGTCTCCAGGCATTTAAAAGACAAGAGGGTCATTAGGAGCAGTCAACATGGCTTTACCAAGTGGAAGTCACATTTGACCAACCTGATAGCCTTTTATGAAGATGTAACCAGGTGGATAGAGGGTGGTAGTGCAGGATGTGGTTTATCTGGATTTCAGTAAAGCATTTGACACTATCTCCCACAGCAAAACTGAAACAGTGTGGGCTGGATGATCAGCAAGTGAGGTGGACTGTTAACTGGTTGAAGGGAAGAAGGCAGAGAGTTGTGATCAATAGGACAGAGTCTAGTTGAAGGCCTATATCTAGTGGAGTCTCTCAGGGGTCAGTTCTGGGACTAGTATTGTTCAATATATTCATTAATGACCTTGAGGAGGACACTGTCAGCAGTTTGTTGATGACATTAAACTGAGGAGAGTGTCTGACACACCAGAAGGCTGTGCTGCCATTCAATGAGATCTGAACAGGCTGGAGAGTTGGGTAGGGAGAAATCTTATGAAATTCAACCAGGGCAAGAGCAGAGTCTTGCATCTGGGGAAGAATAACCCCACGTACCAGTACAGGTTGGAGAATTAACTGTTAGAGACTAGTGTAGGGGAAAGGGACATGGAGGTCCTGGTGGGCAGCAGGATGACCATGAGCCAGCAATGTGCCCTCATGGCTAAGAAGGCCAATGGCATCCTGGGGTGTGTTAGAAGGAGTGTGGGCAGTAGGTTAAGAGAGGTTCTCCTCCCCCTCTACTCTGCCCTTGTGAGACCACATCTGGAATATTGTGTCCAGTTCTCGGTCAAAAAGGGCAGGGAGCTGCTGGAAAGAGTTCAGTGCAGGGCCACCAAGGTGATGAAAGGAGTGGAATATCTCCTTTATGATGAAATGCTGAGGGACCTGGGGCTCTTTAGCTTGAAGAAAAGGAGATTGAGGAGTGACCTCATTAATGTTTACAAACATGTAAAGGGTGAGTGTCAGGAGGATGGAGACAGGCTGTACTCAATGATGTCCAATGATAGGACAAGGGGCAACAGGTACAAGCTGGAACATGAGAGGTTCCAAAGAAATACAATGAAAAATTTCTTTGCTGTGAGGGTGATGGAGCACTGGAACAGGCTGCCCAGATGGGTTGTGGAGTTTCCTTCTCTAGACACATTCAAAACCCACCTGGATGAGATCTTATGTGACCTACTCTAGGTGCTCCTGCTCTGGCAGGGAAGGTTGGACTAGATGATCTTTCGAAGTCCCTTCCAGCCCTTAAGATTCTGTGATTATTAAAGTATGTAATTCACAAAAAAAGGAAAAATAACAAAAAACAACATAAATTCCACACCAATGGGGGGGATGGGGGGTGGAGTGTGAGGGGGAAAGTTTACATTGCTTCACCTTGAAATCATGTTCAAAAACCTTGAAATTTTGACTCAAAAAAGTAGACTTTTTAAAATGCAGACAAAAATTATATAGTCACCTATGAAGAGAACCTTCTTATAGCTACTTAATTTGTTTGAATATTACTTCACTCGCTTCATGAAATATATCTCATTTTTCACGTGAACTTGCAAAACTATTAATATTAATGCAATTTGGAAGAAAACACTAGACAACTAGTTAAATGGAATCTGAGCTAGAAGCAATGTGTTTTTTTTTGTGAAGGATTCTTTTATAATAATACCTTATATCAATTCTTTGATTATCGCCTTTCTTTGTTCTTTTGTCATCCAGAGGTCTTCACTACATGAACATACTACACGTGAACAATGTAGAACATTAACTGGAAGTAGAAACCGTAGCAACTAACAAAAAAGCACTAAAATTACTTTTTCAAAGCTGATCTCAATCATTTTCTCCCATCTCAATAATTAAGAACACTAAATATACTTCACTAATGCATCACACTTTGTGGCTACATTTTAAAAAAGCACTGAATAATTGGCATGAGTCAGAATTGGTCTGTTTGAAATGAGGCTCTGTAACTCCTATTAAATTTGACCATGAAAATTTTTCACAGGATAATTAGAACCAATTCAAATATATAAGGAATAAAATCAAGTATAAATGATAACAGCAGAAGTTTATCTATTTTTTTTTAGCTATAAATTTGGTTTGGATTACATTTCTAATCATTATATTTTGATCTTGTGTTTGCACAGGTTTTGGCAACTTGTCAATAGTTTGTTAAAACAGACAAATCTGTGCTTGTGACAGTTTGATGCTGAAATACAAATGAAGAAGAGACAAGACTTTTAAACGTCATTAAGATCTCTTGATGATTTTATGAAACAAGATAGGCATGATGTTGGACATGTAGCAAATATTTAAGTTATTTTAATAGTGAATTTTAGTGAGAATGTTGATATGTTCAGATGACTGACTCACAACCACACTCTCCAGTCATATACTCTGTAACTATTTGCAACTTTGTTAAATATTTGAGTTAAAATGATGCATCTTATGTTATTATGAAAGAAGTGCTATGATGTATACCAATGTTGTTTTCAACATAAAGAAAACTGAAAGAACGATTCTTGTATGTATGATTCCTTTATATAGAATCATAGTATCATTTCAGCTGGGAGACAACTTTAAGATCATCAAGTCCAGCCTTTGTCCCAGCCCTATCAATTCCCTAAGTGCAACATTCAACCATCTCTTAAACACTTCCAGAGGTGGTGACTCCATCACCTCTCTGGCAAGTCGGTAGCAATTTTTTCTCAAAGCTGATGACAATGGGCAGTAAAAATCAGGAGTTAGCACAGCTCACATGCTACATATGTATAGTTTACCCTTATCACAAAATTACTCTTTATTTTACTAGTCTGAAAAAAAAAACCACCTCATTTTCATTGTTTCTTCATATTCATTTCCAATACATATCTACTCTAGCATCATTCAAAAAAAATGCAGGGAATTATTCTCTGGACTGCCTCAAAAGGTGAAAGTGAAATATTCTGTTTCAACACAGAGATTGTTTCTTAATGCAGTCCATGCAGTCCAGTCACAGTTAGCCCATAGGACCGTATCTCAGATTAGTTATTCATTAAACTGAGAATAAAGCGTAATGAGTTGATTTTGGAAAAAACATGTTTTAAGTACATTTGGAAGTACACTTTCTTCTCATTAAAGATGAAACATTTTATTATCACATTCAATGTCAGATGCTATACAAGCTCTTGCTTGGGTTCATTCATGCTAGAAAGCAAGCAGGCAGTTCACTTCCACAGCAGCAGAAAACAAGAGACACTGCTTCGGTAATTGTAAATTCATGGACTTACTAATACCTTCAAGTTACTCAGAAAAGCCCAAAACAAGCCAGGAAAAGGATTTTTATCAATGCAAAGATATTGAACAAGTGATAGAATTTCTCCCTGTAGAGGATCTGATTTTTTTCATTTAAGCTTTCTATAAATTTCCAGATGACTTTCGAAGGCAGTTACAATCCATCTTTTACTGTACAAAATACTTTCTATTATCCCACTAATCATCAAGCTTTACCTTAAATTTTGTTAAAAGCGGAGTTCCTCAGCATCACTGTGACTCAAAACCTCTCCTGTTTTAGCTGGAGGCTTCTAATTTCTCCTTTAAAACTTATTCATGGACAGCCTATCTGAATCTGCTTTTTATTTCCATCAATTAATAATAGTTTAGATGTTCTTTCTTCAGAGTTAAAGTATCTTTCTTTTTTTTTTATTCCTAGAATGATTTTCCATAAAATTAATATGCTTTAAATATGATTCCAGTGGAGAACTGATCCTCAAGGAAATCTTGAAGGTCAGTTCTAATTTACACAAATTGCAAACAACTCGTAAAGTGCCAAGGAGAATGTCAACAGCAGACGTATCTTATATCTGTCATGAATGGTCCTAGACTAGCTGAGGAAACTCCTGTTGAAGTTTGCATCAAAGACAGACTGAAGCAAAGAAAATATATTTATTTTTATAATGAGGGCTATATAAGACACTGAGGATATCGTTGCCACTTAAAGTAGCTCCTGGGGTTGCCATAAGTTGAAGTGTGTTTATTTCTGGATTTTCTTTTCCTATCATTCTGAACCTGCTGTAAGTGTAGTAAAAAAGGGTAGCACAAGTGAAACATATCCATGTATTAACATGAGTGATGAGAGGATTAACGTGGAGAATTAATGTGGATATTAATCTGGATATTAAGTAAGCATTGCTTCATACTATCTGAAAATGAGAAATGTTAGGTTCTCATATCGTATGTGAATGAGAGGAAAAAATGCTGTTATCAAGATAAAGACTGGTTTTTAAACTAAAATTAAAAGAGAATGAAAGTGGAACGCAAAATAGAACACCTGATCAAAGGTTATTATGATGGCCATACTTCTGGCCTTATACTGGCACACAGATGTAGTGATGACATCAGATATATCAGGATTTAATATCTTCGGTAAGTTCCCCAGAAACTGTAAGGGGATTCCAACACTACTTCAAAAGTGTCAATAAAATAGAAAAGGCATACAATTCAAGGCTGGGATTTGAAATTTAGTCCAAATAAAAGGGAGTTCAGACCATGTGTCCCAGTCCAAGTTTACATCTGATTAAAAGATCACTGGATGCCTGGATGTGGACAGAAACCATAGACACAGGTGAACGGTAATAGAAAACTATAATATTCAAAGTTCTTATTAAGTATGCTCAGCTGTTTGCTTGAACAGGGCTCATTAGAAGTAATTTATGAATAATGTTGCGACAAACTGCAAGAGTGACAGAACAGCTTCTATGTCAAACTTGTTCTTGATAGGACAAGAGGTAGTGGCTTTAAACTGAAAGAGGGTAGAATTAGATCAGATGTAAGGAAGAAGTTCTTCTCTGAGGGTGGTAAGGCACTGGAACAGCTTGACCAGAGAATCTGTGGATGCCCCATTCCTGGAAGTGTCCAAGGTCCAGTTGGATGGAGCTTTGAGCAATCTGGTCTAGTGGACACCATAGCAGGGTGTTTGGAACTCAATGATCTTTAAGGTATCTTCCAATTCAATTTTTGTTGTTTATTTATTGACTAAGTTGCATGGAAGTATTTTGTTAGGAATGAAGTATGGAAATCTGTGAAAACAAGAAGAATCACTGGTAACAAGAAAGATGTAATAAAATATTAAATGATTCCCACAATTTAACTGTTAATTGTGTTGCTGACCCCTCTGAATTGAAATACTTTTAAATAGGGCACAAAAAAAGTAGGCAACTGTCATATCAAATGCTCTGTAGATACATTCACAGAGGCAGACACAGCTGTGCATAGCTGGCACAGATGTTTTAGTGTTATTTTTGTTAGCTCTCAGTCAGATTTTAGGGGGAGATTACTCACAGCTGTTGCACACAGAAAAATAATGTACTGGTACTAATCCTTATCTACAATGAGACTCATAGTACCAGTATGAGATGGAGGGTTACTTGCTGCTCTAGGCAAAGAGGTAAATGCCCATTTCTCCTGGTCTTTAGTCTTTCAGACAATAGTCATTAACTGTTGTAGCCCTAGGTGAGTGCTTGTAAAGTACTATACTTGTCCCTAGAAGGTACTAATATGACAATTTAGATGAGTAAGGACAGTATCTGCAGTCATATTGAGGGGGATGAAAATTATAAGTCAGAAAGAAATTTCTCCCTATGGTACAGTATTACACAACTAAGTGCCTTATATGTTTTTATAGCTTTCTTTCAAGCATCTTCCACTGCTCATTTTGGAAAAATAACATTACATGGAATGCAAGAATTATTGCATAGAATGTAATCTACACGTTTTTATGATGTTTTCACTACTCCTGCCTCCTTTTAGCTTAAGTTAAAACCAGATAACCAAATTTCTCAAAAACTAGAGAAAAAGATGATGTACTAGATTCAATTAAATTATTATGTGTAAACTCATTGGTGTTTAGGACAAGCTATTATAGTTCCTCGTCCATGTGGTCTGCTGAATAAAAATATATGTTAATGTATTATTATGTTTTCATATTTAAGACCAAGATTTTGTTAATAAATTTAAAGCAAAATGAAGTAATAATATAACAAGAACAAGAATTCTATAACAAGAACAACTAGTATCACCACCTTTTTAAAAACTTATCATATAAAATCTGCCATTTTATAGGTTTGGGCAGAGTTGTTCATTTGCACTATAACAATCCAACTAAAAAGAACTAATATGATTCACTTTGACTGGAAGGAATATGGTTTAACGTTAATTGACATAGCACATAAATATAGAACTCAAGATTATGATTATTGCTGAACATGTAAATTATGATGTGTAAACCTACCCTCACTCCTCATCCCTCTACCTGCACACACAATCCCTCTCCCTCCCCCCAAAAAAATTATACACCTGCTCCAAACAAGTATTGATAGTCAAACTGCAGTGGTCCAGATTGTAAATTCAAGACTAATATACAATGAGCAAATGTGAGGGCCAAAATAAAGCCAACTACTGTCCTAGATTTTTGTCAAAGATCTTCCCATCTCTCTCCCTTATGCACAGTACCTGAGAACTTATCTGACTGGGGACCATAGCAGAAGCTCAGGAGAGAAAAACCTTGCAGACCAGGAGCTTAATCTTTGAACTAGTTTGAGGAGTCTATGTTTGCAGTCAAATGATCTAATGGTAGGAGCAATCTTGATGAAACTTTTGAAAAGCCTCATAGCCATATCAGTCAATCTGTTGTAGCATTGGAACTATGCTTAAGTCCTTCAAAGGTTAACAAATGTATGCATCATATGAGAAGTCCATATATGTGTGCCCGTGTGCTTTTAATTCAGGCACACAATTCTCCACCTGCATTTCCTACCATTTCATTACTTTGATATTCTTTTCATTGATGCCACTTTTAGAAGGGCATCTCTATATTGCTAAAAGCCATCTCAGTCACAATCCAAAATTCAAAAATATCTCTTCCCAAAAGAAATGAATATTCTCAGAGCTTTTACTAACAATCCATAAGGCTGATTGTTTCATCTTGTTGAGTCTGAGCCTTTGCAAATCTACCTTCCCTTTTGCTTTATCTGGTTCAATATAAAAATCTAGAACAACATACAAATTGTTATATAATATTAACAGCATGCATTTAAAGTGAAATATCTTTAAATCAAAATTATGTTAGAAGTGGTAATTTTTCTGTTATTCAGGCTAAGATCCCAAGGCCAAGATTCCACTCTTGCACAAATACGTATTTCCATTCACATTGCTTTTTCAAATAGAATTCCTGAAAAAGATGTATCTTCAACATTGTGGTTTATTCCTTCCATTTGAGACCTTCCTAAAAGTCTTTCTAATGATGACTGGCTAGGCACACTACAGGTGTCTACTTGTTCTTTTACAGAATGATCTGCAAAGCAGCAAGGTCTGGGAACAACTTCAATCTTATTTCCTTCAGGGCTTTAGTGGAACCTGAACTCCAAAGAAGAAATAAAATTTAAAACTCTTGAACTCATAGGTGCAAACAAAAATACACCACCAAGGTCCTGTCTTTACTTTGTTATTTTCTCAAGTCAATCCTCTAAAAGTTCACTTGAAAGAAGTAAGATCATAGTTTCTTCAGTCACCTCAACAGCTAGTAAAAGACTCAAATGTATTTACTCAGTTGTCAGATGTGGTGATTATCTACATAGGGAGGTATATAAAATGAAAATAATGCCTAAAGATTAAATTCCTCCATTCAATATTAAGGATGCTCAGCTTTTAAAAGATATTCTTTCCAGTAAGATAAATTGGTCATTGCTATCTCCTCTTTAATTTTCCAAAACCCTGGGTCTGACCCCACAAATCAATGATACATTTTTATTCCTTGTTATTTTTATTTTGCTATTTTATTCCCTGCTTTATCAAGAGAACTCAATCTTTTCTTTATTAAATCAATGGAGGGATACCTACTGAACTCAATGTGAGAAAGACTGAGTTTGCAGCCCTGACACCAATACAGGTGCTACTTCTGCTTTACTATTCACAACCTCTTACAACACACTTTTTGCTAATATACATAAACAAAGAAAACACCATTACTGTAGTGAAGACAATAAAGACAAAATCTATTCTATGATCCTCAAATTAATTTTAAAAGATTAATTTTAAGTGAAATTTTGCTTAAAAAATTCCCAGAAGAGGCAGCATATTTTCTGGTGATTCAATAACCTTTTAAGTTCCTCCTGGGAGAAAACCTGAAAGGATTCCTTTATGATTCCTAAATGGACCACTGATTGTAATAGAAAATTTTTAGAGAGTTTAAGAAGAAAAACATTAATGAATTTCTTTCCCTGTATGCTGACAATGACAACCTCTGTCCTGCCTCACATGTATAACCCTATAATATGAATATACACTGGTTCACCACAGAAGGAATATTCCCGTTGCATGTATGAAAACTGTCCTGTAGATACATGTTGAATCATACAGATTTAATTGTATTGTAGGACTCAAAAAGAAGTAACAAAGCAGCTATGAAGTCTTTTCCCTTGCAGTAAAAGGAACAGAATTTTTTCAGTTAGTATCTTCACAAAGTACAGCTCTAGGTGTGGCAATACTTATTTCTATCTATCCCAATCACCTTTGCTAACTAGAGAGAGCAGGTCACTCTTACTACAACAACATCAGCAAAAGTGCTGCAAGGATGCAACTGTTTCTGGGTGTTACTCATTTGCCATCTGCTCTGAAGCATCCCTTTAGAAAAATTAGTTCATTCAATCGAGGAAGAGAAAGAAAATGTAAGCAGGTCAAGCTGAATAGTAAAGGCCTTTAATCTTCATGAATGCTCCGGGGCTCAGATCTGCTTGGGGTAGATAGCTGGATCAGTCTATGTTCAAGATGAATATTGTTGTGGAATTTGGGAAATGCTTACACACATTTCAGACACAGACAGGAGTTCTAAAAATATGATAGAAAACACAATGCAGCAGGTACTTCCCTTCCCACACTGAGACAGGATTCCAATACCAAAGCTGGATCAGAAATACATATTTGAAATGATGCTTATGTTGCATATGTCTCATATAAAATCAAATATTTAATGCATAAAGAATTTTAATGGCCATTACATCTTTTACATCAGAATGAAATTAATCTCCATTTTAGAGAAAGATTGCTACTCTAAGAATTTTAAATGGAATAATTTTTCAAGGGAGGATATTTTTACAATGCAAAATAAACACTGCTCTGGATTGGTTAAAAGGGTCTGAATCTGATAGTAATAAAACGTTTTTAATTTATCTGTTGAATGGTTTACCACAAAGAGCATCACGTCTAGTTCATGTATTCTCTAACAATAAAATTGGTGTTAGTAGGTGTTAAAATTCATTTGAGAGATGGGTCATTCAGGGATGACTAAGATTTTTAAACACAGATTTATTCCTACGAGACAAATTATAGGTGAGTGCAATACAAAATTATTAACTGTATTGTGGGCAGCAATCACAATGGAGAAGCTTTATCTGAGATGTCTAATATTGAAGAAATAAATCAGATAAAAGATTTAGTGATGTGAGACACATGGAACAGATAAAACCTCAGAAGGAGTAGGAAACAGACAAAAAGAAAGTGATACTCTTGACTGAAATATTTTGTAACCTTTCTTGAGAAAACTACTTGCTCAGTTCTTGCAGAATAATCACACTGAGACAGTAGATAAACATAGTTGTTCTAACTGAAGCGGGATAGGCTGCATACTTGTCTCAGATGACTAGCTATAAGTAAACTACATTTAGATTAAGGAAAATCTTTGAAGATACTTGTTTGGAACTAGAAGTTCTTGTAATGTAATATTATGTTTGTATGCAAGTTTAAGGTGAAGTTTCATCTAACAAATTGTTCTGAGTAACAATTTATCTTCAATTTCCATTTTTTTTTGAGTTTGAAATTCACTGTGAGTTCATTGAAGCAAGCCTAAAGTGCCCAACTTGTATTAGTAACTCCACGTCTCTTAAATAAGCATGCAAAAACAGTAAGCGTAAAGTACTATCATTTTGGTTTGTAGCTAAACAGCTGTTCACTCTTTCCTCTTACACTGACTTTTCCATTCCTAGAAGAGTGCCAAATGCCAGGGTTCATGCAAGATGAAGGTTTATTTATTGTTTCTTTCCTGGAGATAGTATTTTCTACATCCCTTTTTAGTTTTCAGAAGGTTTTGCATTTTTCTAAGATATATATCACTCAGAATACAAAGACAGATTTGCTTTTCATTTTTAAAAATCAAGAGTTTTCAGTGAGGCTGGTAATGGCAGTTTTACTGCTTATAAGTTAACCCAGTAAAACTGCACTAAGCTCTCCCATTTAAGAAGTATAATAACAGAGTTAGCAAAAAAAAAAAAAAAGGCTAATCCAAGCAGCGCTCAAGAAGTCCAATTAAGCAAGGCTGAAATCTCATACTCCCCAGATCAAATATGCCAAATACATCTGCTTGATTATATTGTAAATAATAATCGGTTTTGCTATCACAACACATTCAAATGTTATTGTCCAGAAAAGCATTCATTGGCTTCATAATTACACTGGTTCTTTCATGATGAACCACAGCTCCTTACCCTAGTGGCAGAAAGACAGTACCAAACTAATAGAGAACAACAAGGACATTAGACCAAGACGCTTCCTGCTCCCCCAAGGTGTTGCATCAGCATTTCTTAATAGATTTGTTAAAAAACTATCAGAGAAAGTATTATGGACTCTTCATTTTTAAAGAAAAAACTGTGGTCACCCTGCTTTCAGTTTCATTATTTTCCGGTTTTGAAGTGTGTGAATTTCCTAACTTCATCGTCTTTTAATAAAAACAAAAATATATCACCTATATAGTAATTATAAACTGTGAGGTATCTCAGGATATTCTTCATGACATAACATTCAATTGCAGTAATTTTTACACTAATGTGAACATTTGATTTTCAGCCTTAATTACCTGGAATTAGATACAGATATGTATATAATATTATAAATAAATTAATATTTACTCAGACAATGATTTCAAGTATTAAACATATCTATTAAATTATTTAAAGCATTTTAATATCTATTTAATACTTGAAATAATTGTCGTATAATAGGTCCAGCAGGCACTAAAATAAAAAGATAAACAGCTAACTTTCCCATTCAGCGAAGCCATCCCGAATGGCTACTTTGGCTTCTACAGTTGGGTGCAAATCTGGGAAATTAATGGACTAGAGCAGCCAGTGATCCTGCTGGCATAGTCCTGGGAATGCAATAGCTACCCAGAAGCAAGGGCAGACCTGGCAAGTAATAAAAAATCTACTTCTTGATGTTGAACCTCTACAGCCTGCTATAACAGAACACCTCTACCCATTCTTGATCTTTAACATCTTCAACCCGTTCATTCTGTCTTTTGAATACATGTATGCATTATTTATTCTCCACATGGATCCAATCAATATTTCTGAGAATTTGCCCTTTCTTTTCTGCCAGATATCGGGCATAAGTTAATTGCTACATGTGACAAGGAAAATATTTGTCTGCAGCAACAGGTAAATAAGCTGTATCTTGAAGAGCAGCACTATGAAGAGGAATTGTGACAGATTCGTGTCTTTGTTGGTTAAATATTTATTTTAATTGGAAATAAATTAGGTTAATGTTCCTCAAGTTGAGTCCATTTTGCTATGATGGTAATTAGTAAGGGATCTTCCCTGTCTTTATCTTGACCCATAAGCTTCCTTCCTCCTGTTCTGCTTTGAAGCAGGGAGGTGAGGGAGTAAGGAAGCAGCTGGGTAGCAGTTTGGCTGCTAACCAAGTCAAACCCACCACACAGGGATATCTACTGGGAAGACTTTGCACTACTCTTAATATATCCCCAGTATGTCATAGAGGCCACAGCAAAACACAAAGTTGTTTCCCCAAGCAGACTTGCAGCTGGGGAAAGTTGCAGAGGCATGTTTTATACCAAGCCACACAAATAAATTTACTCAACTCTTTATGGACTTGGGAGAACTTGACTTGAATAATTATCCAGCACCTGTAGTTTTTAATATCTCTTCTTCTTTATGTTTTCCCTATTACTGTAACCAGTTTCACTAAACTGATTTTTCTGAAGCTCAAAACATTTAGAAAGTTGTTTATCTGTATCTTTTTTCCACAACTGAAATTTAGTTTTCCTTTTTTTGCTTGTTCTGTTTCCTTAAGTTCAATCTTTCTGCTTCAAGTTGATTCATTAGCTCATGACTGAAAGACTGGCCAAGGTATCAAGCAGCAAGTCAGCTTGACCACATGTCAGGAAACCCAACAGGAATCATTTTCTGGAACAGAAATCTCATTACACGTCTTAGCTCAAATTCACCTGGACTCTAGGGTGCTTGCAGTTTAACAGTAATAATAAATAAAGTTCCATTGGTTTATTTTTAAGTGATACTGTTCTTTAAAGGGATAACAAGGTAGTTTCAAAGATACCCCACTCTCAGAAGCACAGAACTCACTGCTGGGAAAAGGCAGCAGCTGCTGCTCCAATGATGCATCAGTGCAGGCACAGATGAGCAAGAAGACTGCATTTGCTTTGCTATGCTCTTTTTCCTTTGTTGACTACATCATGACTGTGTTGGTGGAAGCCCTAAGGGACTACTAGGAGCTGCTACAGCTGCTCAAAAGAATAATCTAAAAGTCACTTTTCTTGTTTCAAAAAAAAACCCAAAAAACCAAAAAAAACCCATAGGCAAGACTGTTCATTTGTGTTAAAAAAACCTAGGCATGATGAGACCAGGATGCATTGTCAGCTGCTTTTTAGTCCAATCCATCTCCTATTGTTCAGTAAGAACAGCCTAAAAAATATGTATAGATACAATCTTAGAAGTACTAAGGACAAGATCAGGCATCACAATGCCAGAAAAGATCTTCATAGGCAAACTAGAATAAATGCTAAAAACTACCAGTGAAGGAAAAGTCTAGAAAGTCTCAGCTGACATTTCTCTTTTTGGTACCCTAACCTTAATTCTAACAATACAGCACTTCAGTGCAGCAACTTGCATTTAAATACTAGATTGAAGATATCACATTGCTAGTTGTGCCAGACTGTCATGACTGCGATGCATAGATATCCATTAAGAACTATAATTATAAAATATATATATATACAGACATACAAAACCATAGGTTTTTAATGTTTAAAGAATAACAGTACACTAATATATTTGATAAAAAAATCCATAATACAGATTTTATTTTTTAACTGAAGTTGCAATATTAGCCTTTCATATTAGTGCCAGTTTATTTACTCTAATAAGCTGCTACTTCAGTAAACAGTTAAAATTTCATTGATGACTGCTATTTCTATTCCATTTTAAAGTGTTCACAGGGCTCATATTAACAATACCATACAATATGTGTGTAGGCTATTAGACAGATACTTCCAGATACTTAATCTAGTTAAAAAAAAAAAAAAAAAAACAAAAAAAAAAAAAAAAAAAGGTAAAGGATAGTTTAATATATAGTATTCTGATCTTAAGATGTTATGTTTAATTTTAAAATGTTTTGTCTTCTTGAACTTTAGCTTAATGGTATTTTCTTTTTTTTTTAGTGACTTCTATTCCGGAGGTCACTTAAAATAGTTACATGACATTAACATGCTATCTGATTTTAAACAGAAGACAAAATATTTATTCTCCCGCAATAGCCATTATTTTCTCCTTTTAGAAAACTATACAGGACTCATGGAAATTATTATATCCTCAGTAGTAAAGCTACAGTAATGTTATGTTGCTACACGCTGCCACAGAGATGAGATCTACTTTTAATAAAACTGTATTTTGATTATATTTCCCACCAAGTGATCTTATTGATCACAAACATTTCTTCAATTCACAATTGTTTTCAAATAATGGCTCGAAAGAACTATTGGATATTGTTTTGGGGAAAAGCTTCTAAGCATTAAGGCATTGCAGGATGTAAACAGGTGAATACAAAGAAGGTGTTGCAAATCTCCCTTCCTAATCCACTAGCCATTTTATTTAGGATATATGATTGGAGTCTTTCTTGGAAATAAAACTATGAAAGAGAACTTCTAGCTGAGCTTTGCTTGATACAAGGTGTAAATAATTAAACTCAATCTGTTCTTTGCACACTGCTGCTGAAGAAGCCGAACAGGTGTTTTTCTGCAACACACAAAATATGCAAAGTACGGATTTGACAGAAGATGTTTTTTGGGAAACTTTGTTTGAACACATTGTGCCAGAAAGTATAGAAAGGTGGCTTTTTTCCATCAAAATTTGATCTAATCAGAAAAAGAATGGAAAACTATTTCTCTCTTTTGCTAGGTGTGTAGAAACACTGGCAAACATTTCTCAGTTATGAACCAGACCGTATTACAAACCATTTCAATCTGATAGTCATTTTGGGGTTTTTTAAACTATACTGTCTACTGACAGATGATTATAGAAGCATCCCAGTAAATAAAGAACACATGCTTGCCTAGCCTTAATTTCTCTCAGAAGTGTCATCCAAAAAAGTGTAGGACACTTATCATCACGACATAGTCACAGAGTGGCAGAACTGTTGTGTTCACAGGAACATAAGTCTTAAACTAGAAAATGAAGCTTTCTGAAGGACACAAAGAAAGTCTCTTTCTGATAAAGAGAATATGAATACAGGTTTTTTTTTTCTAGATTTGAATTGGTGATTTAGTCATCATTTCTTTCTTACCTCTCACATTTGACATTGTAAGTAACAACTATTGCATTGGGCCACAGATGGGCTCTAAGTTACATGGACATTTGTCATCAAGAGTGGTGATAAAGTCACAGATCTCTATTTCCAGACTGAGAGCATCATCTTTTCTCAGTAAATGTCAAAAAAAAACCCTGAAGATGACTCGTAGGTTCATTCTGATAGCATATACATAAAACAAATAACTTTGCAAAGAGAAAAGGCAATATGTAATTTCTACTTTTCAACTGAGGGTTATAGTGTCTCCAAAGTCTACTCGGTTTTACCCACTTTCTTTCTCTTGCTTTTTGTGCTTTGTCCTTGTCCTTAATCTATGCCCCAGAGAAAGAGTAAACAGCTGCTAATGGTGTCAATAACATTCCATAGTCCATGTTCCCTTACTCTTTACCCAGGCTGAAGTAACCACATTTGGTATGCATTCCATTCTGCAGCATCCTGGAAACCTTCAGTCTGAACCTGTTTCTCAATTTAGCAGCAATGCACTCTGAACAGCAATATGTTATGAAGCCAGCTGGTCTTTCTTAGCCTTTTGCCCCCTTCTAATCTTTTAGTGTTCTACCAACACCTCATCTACTCTTGGCTGCTGTAACCTCCCATCATGTACTGTTTTCGTTGTATTCCTCCCATTGTCTTAACCTTCCCGTTGCAAAGGGCAAAGGCACTGTGATTACCATTAGAAAACAAAGTAATCTACTATTTCAGTTAATTCAGAGTTTGGAAGGAAACCTGCAGATAAAAGAACACAAACCATCTTCATTGTGTATTTAAAAACAAAACAAAAATTAACAAATCTAGCCAATTTAAATTAACAGCTTCTTATTACAGGATATATGCATATATGTAGATACAGATATACTCATCTATACACCCACACATCTCCAGAGGTGTGCAGATGCACGCGTACTTGTTCACAAAAATCACATAAATGCTGTTTGCATATGCAGTCACAGAAAGGCAAAATGTGTGGTTTTTACTCAAAAGATTTGTTTAAAATGATTATCACAGTAAGAAATAAACAGTAACAATAAAAAAGGAAGCAAAGACATTATTTAGTGTCCATTTTATGCTAGTTTAGGCAAACTAGCCTCAAAGTATAGAAATATAAATGACTGACTTTGCAGTTAAGTAACAGAATTTGGAGAAAAATATGGTAAAGTAATTTAGATATGGGTTAAAGTTTTCAAACTTTTCAGGTTTTGGGATACAGAACGCATTCAAGCTTTACTCTATAACGTGTCTTTGCTGTTCTTTTGGTTTAATAAAGATCTGAAGAGTCGTGTGGGTTTTTTTACACCCATGAAGAATTTTAGCAATGTAGAATGTTGTCTCAGCAGTGGTAATGTGTCTGGTTTTACTAAGTAGAATAATTCTAATGCAGTCCTCCTAAGCCTTGTGTTTTCAAGCAATACATCCAAAGGAAAGGGTTTCCAAAGAAAGTATTTCTACTGTTGTACTGATCTAAACGTATTAATTGCACTGTAAAGTAGTCTAATTTGGTTAGACTGCAATAAAGAAGGCATGCAATTTGATTTCATGCGAGCTTGTTTGTGATTTGCTGGAGAAAGAATAAGTTACGGATAAACACAAATGTTCACTTTTTAAATTGATATTTTCTAGAGAGCAATATGAATCAAGAATACTTGGCCAACACAATCTAGGTTTTACAAGTTTAGAGTGTTGTTCTTTTTCTCCTAAGGATTAAAATTATCAAAACTTATCTGCAGCTTTCACATTATTACAATATAAAGTTACTTATGAGGTTTTGATAAACACAAACAGCATGTATGAAATGAGGTGAATGTGTGTCTTTTCAGCATCTGCTTAACTGACAAAAGAAGTGACCAGAACTTTGCCCATTAATCAAGAATCAAGAGACACTGTTTAAGTTCTAGCATAGTTACTTTATACTCTTAGACAAAGTTGTCAGCCCTTCAGAATTAGAACAGAAACGTGATTATATGTTACAGAGAATAGTTTTAAGTCTGAAAAATCTCAAGTATAAAATTTAAAATTCTAATATACAGTCTGGAATCTCAGAGATAAGCCCATGTAGTATATTTTTAATTAAATTGTAGAAGTAAAAAAGCAGCAATTTGTGTCCTAATAATGCCTCTTTCTATTTCTTATTTTAGCCCGACATCTGGTATCACAGCAGATTTCTGCCACCTGCAAGGTCAGGAAAACGCAAACATCTCAACTCTTACTGACTATAGCAAGCATTATTGCAAAGATGTTTATATGGGTTGGATAGCTTCTATTTCTTCCTAAGTGTCTCATACACAAAAAAATAGCTATGAAAAAGGCAATCTTAAAATAGTACAAGACTGGAAACTAGCATTAAAATGATCTTCTGGTTAATGAAAGAAGCAATTATGGCATACAATCCTCTAAACGCAGCTAAGTCAGAAAGTCATCATAAAATCATACATGATGGCTTCCTACTTTCTTATTCTTCCATGGTATAAATTATATCTGTAGAGAATGCTGTGCCAAGCATAGCTCTAGTAGCTTAGCAGTATGTTATACACAACTTCTCCATTGTGCACAGATCCTATCAGCCTAAAGCCTCACATGTAGATTCAAATCCCCAGCTCCCAATAAAACATAACATCATTGTGCTACAAGGTATCTCAAAAAAAGTATCAAACTCCCAGACTTCTTGAGCAAATAAGCTTTGGAGTTCATTAAGCTTAAGAAACCAATTGTTTCCCTTGCCATCTGCTAAATTATTGCATCCTGAAGACTTGCCTCGGTCTGATGCACCACAGTTTTGGAATATCATCTGCCCACCTGCAATTCTGATTGGCTGGAATAAGAGTATTTTTAGACATTAATTAGTAAAAATACATTTATAAGAGGCCTCTCCTGTCCCTGTGCTGCTGTTCACAACTCTTCAGCAATGGACTACCAGTAAAGCAGCCCCACAGAACAGAGTAGAGACAGGAACAACTGTGATAATGAAGTTGGCAGCCAAGCCTAACCTGGCACATTAATTGATGAATCAGACCATATATTATAGTCACATGAGATTTCTCTTCAGAAAATTGTTTTTCCTGATACGATAGCAAACTCTCTGATATCTGTTTCAGGATATGTAGCTCTTTCAATAAATATAAACAAAATTAATGATTCTTCTTGTTCTTCTTTTAAAAATACAATTGTATCGATACAATTTTCCCAAAATCATTAAACATATACATTAAAATTGCATTAAAATCTCCTTTCCAATATCAAGTAAGCGATTTTTCAACTTGTATAGCCACTATTGTTTTCTGACACAAAACTGACTTCCTAGCTCACACAGACTCAATGGGCCAAATTAATTCTTGCCTAATCTCTGAAGCTTGGCAAAATTACACAAGGGAATAATTTGGAAAACACTTCTGTCTAAGATATATCAGTTGACAAACACTATAATCTATTATATATTTTGCTCTTAAGCTGAAATCCCCAAAACCTGTTTATACACAAGCCTGTAACAATTATAAAAAAAAAAAAAAAAAAAAAAAAGAGGTATTTTCTTTCAGAAAGCACACAATTTTTAGTACTATTGGAGTGAAAGGCACTAAAGAATATGTGTCTGTGAACCACCTTGGTGAAAGTCTAACTTAGTTGAACCAAAGAAACACTTCTGAAGTAAATGTAGTTTTATTTATTGAGTTATTCTGAGGCAGTTTTTCCATTCCTTGTTTCTGCTGCTTGATATTTAGCTGTAGACAGAACTTCTGTACGTCCATCTAAACAGCCTTAGATGTTAATTTTCTTTTTTTTTTAAATCCATGCTACTCCTTGCTTGGTCAGAAGAGTTGTATAAGAAACTCACAGCACACCCTTCTATGTTCACATCATTTGTTATTTCACAGTATTCTAGTAACCAGATGTCTCAGTCAGGGAGGTACACTGCTGTTCTAGACAAAATCAAAGGCAGAGACACAGATGATATTTCTCTTGCAGGGCTAAAGAATCAAACTAAACCAGAATGATAGACAGGGGTATCCTGAGATCCACCCAGAGCTCGAGTTTTTTCTCTTTGCCATCTGCTGCCTGCAGGAGCTGTCCTGCAGCTGCCTGCCAGCACATCAACACAGAAGACCCACACTGCTCTGTGGCAAGAGGCATTCCTGATTCTTATTGCCAGGAGAAGCAGCAGTACAGAGAAGACTTTTGTCCCTACTCTGCAATTCATTGTCAGTTGGAGAAGTTATCTTGACTAGTAGTTTTAAATATAAATGCTTGAAGACTAGCGTTTTGTTAACTTGACAAATAACGTTATAAATCAGATAAAGGTTATGAAGATATCTAAGTCCCTTGAGAGCAAACGAGATCCTCAAAAATTCAGCAGACATCAAACACAAGCAGCCTACTTCAGCATTTGCTTGCAAGCCCATTGCTTTGGATGTGTTGATTCAGGCTCCTGTGTTTCACAATCATCTTACTTATAAAATAGATGTATTAAATACTCATCCAGCCTGGTAGTCTGGTTTGCATCAATTATCACAAAGCATTTAACAAATCTACTGATCACATAGCACAACATAATATACTCTTTAGCTATTAACTCTTGCTATTGTTTACTTGTCATATAGACAAAAGTTAAGCACACCTTCTAAAATACAATGCAGGGCATACTATTGAAGACGGTTATAGATGCTCTGAAAAGCTAATTGATCATAGACTGAATCTCAAAAAATATCTACAGAGAACATGACTGTGTACCTGTCTACAGTAGAGATAAGCAATCACCAGGTTAAAGCCACTGGAGATCACTTGCATTAATGTTGCTAACATATGCTTGCAGAACCAGGATCTAATTTCTCACAACATAAATGTTCCAGTATCTTAGACTTCTACTCTGTGGGAACATGATTGTTTTGGGCAGGACTTTCCCTTGGGGTGCATGTCCTTAATTTATTGCTTCAGGGTTGAGTAATGTACCCATCACAGAGCCATTCATGTTTTATTAAAATTAATTTCAAGGGAATGTTGTTTTTTGGAAGCACATATAGAACTATTTAAAGGATTTGGCAAAACAATACCAGCAATAAAGAATAATGAAAATATTTCCTTTTTCATTCCTTTTATCTTAAGACAAATTAATTCTAGCCTCAGAGTATGCTAGGAAAAAAAGAAAAAAGCAACAAGAAACTCCTGCTATTTTGTCCCAGTTCCTCTGATTTCTCCAGTCTGTCTTACATCACTTCTCCTGGAAGGAGTCTCTCACTGCTAACACAGATCTTTAGGCTCTATCTGCAGATCTGCATTAGCAAAATAAAAAAGAGACATGGCTCTCCCTACCAAATGTAGATGAGTTTTCTTTAATCTCTTCAGATGAATATTTCTTTTAAAGTGCCTGTTTTCAGATCTTTGCTCTGTGTGTCAGAAGAGCAGAAAACAATTGCTTTCTCTGATAGATCATTTAGTGTCTGCGAGACCGTTTAAAGGCGAGACTACACTTGCTATGAAGTTGTCTTATTTGGTAAGTGCTAATTAAAGGCTGAAACTGGAAATGTCAAGCAAGAAATGTTGAGGGTTTTTTTTTTTTTTTTTAAATATTTCAGTCATCTTAAAGTAAGGCTGATCCAGAAATCTTCATTTTACAAGGAAGAAAAAAATGAAGGTAGAGGGGAGAGAGCGTGCATGTGTGCGTGCATGCACTGGTTGCAGGTATACGCATGGAAGTATTCAGAAATATTATGGTGACTGACTACAGGCACAAAGGGCCTAACAATTTGTATGACAGAAAGCACACAAAAAAGCAGCAGTCCTATCTTAAGAACTAGAACAGATCAGCTGCTTTCTGTTACACAGCTAGCACCATTTCAGATGTACACAATGAGACGACTTCATATTTCACCACGGACAAGTACATGCCACTGCTGTGGCACTTTGCATATGCACCAGATGTGGTACCAAGCTGGTCTATATAAAAGAAGCTTTAATTTGTCAATGCTGCATTTTCTGAAAACAGTACTTAGTCAACAGTCTTTGCTATAAGGAGACCAGAACTGTTAATTTTGTTATGGTGTCACAATACAGAGAAAAAGGAATAAAATTAAAGTACAAAATGACCTATCAAATTTGCTTGACAGGTACTAATTCACTTTGATCTTTCCCTCACATAATTTCATTGGCAGGGAAACCATACATATTTATAAAAGTAGAAGCAAGCTGCTGTTGCTCTGTTTGTAATTTACAGCAACAAAGAATTCATTTAGATTGCCATACTTGAAGTCCCAAGGTGACTTCACCGTGGTTACACAGCCCCTGCTATGCAGGATACCTCACATAATAAAGAACAAAGCAAAACAATGCTACACTGAGACCAGGGCTCCTGGGTAATCAATTCAGGTATTTACAGCTGAAACAATAGCTCTGTGCAAATCAGCATCATTACAACAATTTGCTGATAGAAACCCCAGGGAACTCAGGAAGTGCCTGCCCGCAAAGCAGCTGATTAATCAGAGTTACTTACGTTTTGTTAAAGCATTATTGTTTCCCATCAGAATTAACAGTAAATGGTTGTTTAAGAAAAAGGCAAGGGAAGTACAACTACATGCACAAGATACACATCTCTTACTATTTTGGCCTTCCACATTGGTCAGCAAACCTATCTGTCCCCAAAAGGAAAAAGGCTAGTTTCAACCTTGCATATCGTGAAGCACATTACCCAACTCATCTTTTTTAATTTTTCTTTTTTTTTTTTTCCAAATTCTTGCTTCTGATTTTACAGACTTTTGAAAAAAAAATGCAAGCATTGACTCAGGGAGAGACAATTTAATCAATCTACTGCTTCTTCTCTTTTTGGCAGGTATGTAGGGTTTGCTGTCTCCCCAAAGCAAAAAAAAAACCCACCAAAAAAACCACTTTGTTGGCATTGTGAATCCTCTCGTGCTTTGTCTGATGAAGGCAAGCTGTCTAACAAGATTGCACCTTTCATATGGTGGAAGAGATCTTAATTCTGCATAGCCATATATTCCCTTAATGTTCTACTAATATAAAGAAAATGGCATTTAGGCATGATCCAGAATGTTCCTGCTCAGAAACCAAAATTCATACTTTGGATGAGGCAGATTGACTTCCCTCCTCCTGTCCATGAAAATCCGTGCCATGAAACAGAGGTGTATAACTATTCACAAGCGTGAAAGGCACCTTATATTGATTTGCAAGCTCTTTAGAAAAAGTCAGAAGCAGAAATTACTTCTTCAGTGAGGATTATTTTTGAGACTACCCAAACCAAATCCTACACAAGCTCGTTTTAAGATTTCTTCCTATAGGGAATCTAGCTGGTATACTTTATACACCGTTGCCTGTAAACACGTAACATTATCAGAGTAACAGTTGTTTAAATCTGCTTTTGCCTCAGTAAATGGTCACTATCCAACAGTTCCTGTGACTGCTGTAGGCTGCTTCTAAAATGCTTATGCAAAGACCAGACAGTTGTACAATGTCAAATTATGAATTTCACAATACAAGTAAATCATCTTTTAAACTGAGATGTCATAGACCTCAATCTGAGCTGCTTCTGCTACTGTTATATATTTTTCAAATGCATCTATTTCATGTTAATTGGCTGACTGATAAAACAGTATGAGATCAAAAGAACTGTGAAAGCTATACTCTGACCATAACCTCAAATGCTTATAACACAGCATTTTCAGTATGGATACGTTCCTTTGCACCAAGCAGGACTCCAAGGCAAGGAAACTCTGGAAATGTCACTGCAAACTAGGGTGTCCTGTCTTCTTCCAAGGGTGATGCCAGGCCCAATTTATGCGGACTTGGGATCTGAGGAATCTTTAGATACTGAACAGAACTGAAGAATACTGAAAAGTACGTCAGGAGTCTTCTTCATGTCATAGTAGTGAAGTTCCTTAGTGAGAAGCTGAAATATATTTCCTTGAAATTGGAAAAGTATATACTGAAGCTTTTATTGCTATGTTTACAGGATGCCTATATGCACATTTTTAACAAGTGGTACCACACAGGGTAAAACAAAAGTTGTCTCCCTTCAGACACTGCCAGTAGCTGTCAACTTCCCTAGTCAGTGATACTGTCTTACTGCACTTAATAGCATTGTAACATATCAAGCATTGATGATGAAGTGTGATTGTAAGTTTCAGCTAGGACACATATTCAAAAAATATTTTAGAAAAGAATAAGAATGTGTCTCTAAGAATAATTCAAGCTAAGAAACAAAATGAGTTGTCTTTTTTTTTTTTAAGCTTAACAATATCTTAGCAAAAAATGAATGACTGACACCAGTAAGGAACGCAACTTCTAAAACATAGGTGATAGGATAATACTTTTGGGGGATACTACTCTTGCTTGAGCCCAAACGGTGTATGGGGTGGGAAATTATGTCTCAGATCTTCTGATTTCTCAGCCTATCTCAAGGGTTTAAAACAAAGTATCCAGTTCGTATAAAGGACAATAAATACCTACTGCTGTGGGATGTACAACAAAAATAAAAACATGAAAAAAAAAATATACACAGTAGCTTCACTTCCATGTCCATTAAATCCTCTACTGTCTATTAAACTAAAACAGCACACATTCAGCTTAATTACCTCCAAATGATAATGCTTAGAAAGTCTTTAATATTTTGATTTTGCAACATTTAAACTAAATAGACTGAAAAATAACTATTTACTTTGTTCCTTATATTTATGGAATAACTTCAGAAAAAAAGGTTGTTCAGGCTATGGAAAAGCTATTTTTCATTTAATTATTTTCTTATGCTTTGACTAGCTTTCCTAATGTGTTCCCATTTGACAGATTATCCATCCAAAGCAACTACCCTTCTCCCAAAGAGATACCAATAACTCAGTTATATTCCTCATGATTCAACCTGCATTTTCTGTTTCCTGCTTTCACTCTGCATAGTATTTCCCACAGAATTAGAGAGATATAAAAGATCCTGCCATTCTCTGCTGAAGTTTAAAACTATCCTTGCTCTTTTGGTTGCATTTTTAATACAAAATTGTAATAGAACTGAGCTTTCAGAATTGCTATCCAATACTTAGAAGTATTGCTATTTAGAGAAAGATTCTTGTAGAAATTTGGAACCACTAGAACAGAATTCGGTTCAATTCAGATAGGAAATATTGCAAATGTAATTTTGTTAGTTAATTTTTCAAATGAATGGTCAATGAATTTCAAATGAACAAGGGGCAGAAGAAATTGGAATGAAGTATCAAAGAGTAGAAGACAGACTGTGCACAATCTCCAAGAAAGTATTTATTAGAATTAAACTGTTTTTGTGAATCTAAAAAAAAAAAAATAAGAACAAATTTGTTTTGTCAGAAGTTGTTATCTTGCAGTTGGTCAAATTTAGCCCCAAACCCAAACTCCTACATGCCAAAGGAAATATGAAAAGTATTCATGTGGAAATACTTTTCTTGCACTCAGAGCAAACAGAGCTACAGGCAGTAAATAAAACACAAGTGAGGTTCATCTCTAGATTCAAAGCACTATACACGTAGTTCCAATCACTTCAAACCACATAAGTCTCACACAAAATACCGAGAAAGAAGAGAACAACATAAATAGAGAAAACAAGTCTAGGATGGTAATATATAAAAAGAAGTCAATCCATGGCACAGAAGTAAACGAAAGATAACAGGATGAAAATGAACAAATTATAGTTTACAAAGAAAGCATGCCTATTATTTGGAAAATAGGACTACCGCCAACTATGACATACATTCTTCTGTAGCCAACTCAAGTCCAAATGCTACCGTCTTCTCTGGTACTTAATGAATTCAGAAGTAAACCATAGGACACAAGAAAAAAAAAAATTATTATGAATAGTCAGAGAGTGTGTAATAACTAAGAAACAATTAGGTAAAATGGAGTACTTGCAACAATTAAAAACCTCTTCAGATGAAAACTATGAAGATGTAGAGTATAAAATTCAATAGGATATTCTACAATCTTGTTTTCAAAAGTTGTCTAATCTAGATAAAACCTCAGGGAATTTCTTACAGAACAAACTTTCACTAGAAAGATAACCTTGAAAACCTTAACAGTTTCAAGTTTTTTATTTTCTGTCTTCTGACCAAAATGTAGCTGACTTGTACATGTGGTGTTATGGAAAGATCAAGTTTGATACATGAAAATGGCCATAAATAAGTAGTATAATTTTGTAATTGGCACCAACATGGCTGCAATTATGATCAGGAGAATGATTTGTCAGGATAAAATATAAAGACATACAAAAATGGCTGCATGGGATCAAGTTATTTCAGTTCTGCTTTTTGAGAGTACCTGGTCAAGCATTACCCACACTACTTAGCAGCATTTAAGAGCTATGAGAATGTAATTTATATTCAGCTCAAGAATTTAATTTTAGAAGCCTTTACATTCAAAATATCTCTCTATTTTGGTATTTGGTTAAAATATGCTTTGTGAATTATTTATTTTACCCTTTTGAAAGGCAAAATTATTTCAACAGGCATGAAACATCCTTGATTGTCAAAATATATATGTAGGTCACAAAGTAAGCAAAGCTTCAGACACAAAGTTGTGTATTCAGAAGTTCCCATGTAATTATCTCTTTACCTAGAAGGCATCATTAAAAGAGATTTAGAAAAATAGAGTAAAATTAAAAAAATATATATTATTCTGAAGTTAGGAGTTGAGAAGTTTTTAATAACTCACCCAGCACAGAAAATTCATGTCATTGCCATTTAAAATCATGACAATAATAAAGCTATACTCATAAAAGCAGCACATAAAATATTTCACTCTATAAACCTTTCTAATTGCTTTTTTTTTTTAATCAAACAAACAAAACTGAAGGTCGCCAATCACATACAAATAACACAGAGTTCTGGGGTGCTGAAAAAAAACAAGGAAAACTTTCAGGCCTCAGAAGACATTAACTCGGGACTTTCAGGTACAATGAGTACAAGAGGTACTTGGTACAGAGAAGATAAACATACTTCAGCAACAAAGCATGAAGAATTTGACAACAGTAAAGTAAGCTAAGGAGAATAATATCACTTTAATCAAAACTGTTCTGAAGGTCTGAAATTTTCCATGGAAAGAATAAAATATCACTGTGGTTCCCTGGGCAGACATCTATTACTCAATCTAAAAACTGTAAACCATTCCCTTTAAAAAAAGAAAAATAAACACTGAAGGTAATACTAAAACTAGAAGTCATAAATTTTAAGATAATTGAATAGAAACAGGTAGCAAAGATGTATGTTACTAAGAGAAAAATTGAGTAATTAATCTGCAAATTGAATCTGATCAGTGTGTCTTAGAATAAGCATAACTGGTGTCACAACTTGCAGTCATCTCAAACACAGAAATGTCCATTGGAAGCTTACATATCAAAACTAGGTTTATAGGTATGATCTATTTTTTTGCAAGTTCAATAGATGAGAAAACTGAAGGCCAAAGTCAGAAGATATAGTTGCTTCTAGAGAGAAGAAAACAAACAGGTATGATTCTAAAATAACAGAAATATAAAATAGGCTTACTGAAGGGCAATGTTAGGTACCTCAACCCCTGAAAAAACTCTTTGTTTCAGCAGTAGTCATATGAGACAGAATGAATCCTCAACAAATCTGATGGTGGTGAGTGGGAGGATAGCCACCTCCAGCATTCAACCAGAATGAGAGCAACACTCTCTTGCCAGCTTCAAAAGATAATAGAATTTTGTCTGCCATTTCATATAAATGGTCTAATTCTAGAAAAGTTTTTGCTTGGACCCAAATTGTACCACTGCTATGCATAAACCACTTGTAAATTCCCTGCAGTAAGGAAGGAGGAAAAATAATGTTGTCCAAAGAGCAGCTATCAAATTATTAACAATATTGGATAGTAAGCACATTTTCAAAGGTGGTATTTATATAATAGCCTAATAAAATACTTAGACTACTGATATACAGGCAATGCTGTAGTTTTAAGTTTCAAAGGTAATGTCAACTCTAAATGATTCCCAAAGTAGGTATTAGGTTTTTTACTTCCCATACTGCCAGCCACTAGTTATGTTCCTCGGGGCTCAGTGTTGAGGCCTGTTCTGTTTGTCTTTATCGATGATCTTGATGAGGGAATCGAACATACTCTCAGTAAATTTGCAGATGATATGAAACTGGCTGGGTGCATAGATATGCCTGAGGGTAGGAAAGCTCTTCAGAGGGATCTGGACAGATCAATATGCTAGGGCTAACTGTATGAGGTTTAACAAGGCCAAATGCTGAGTCCTGTACTTGGATCACAAACCCATTCAATGCTACAAGCTTAGGGATGTGTCGCTGGAGAGCTGCCCAGCAGAAAAGGACCTGGGGCTGTTGGTTGTCAGCTGTTTGGATATGAGACAAGAGTATGCTCAGGTGGCCAAGAAGGCATCCTGGCTTGTATCAGAAATAGTGTGGCCAGCAGGACCAGGGAAGCGATTATGCCTCTGTACTTAGCACTGGTGAGGCCGCACCTCAAATACTGTGTTCAGTTCTTGACCCCTCACTATCAAAAAGACATTGAGGTGCAGAAGTGTGTCCAGAGATGGACAATTAATCTGGTGAAGGATCGGGAGACAAGTTGTATGAGAAACTACTGATGGAACTGAGGTTATTTAGCCTAGAGAAAAGAAGGCTTAGGGGAAACATGATTGCTCTCTACAGCTACCTGAAAGGAATTTGTAGTGAGGTGGGGATCAGTCTCTTTTCCAAAGTAACATATGGTAGGACAGAGGAAATAGCCTCAAGTTGTGCCAGGGAAGGTTTAGATTGGATATTAGGAAAAACTATTTCATGGAGAGGGTTGTTAGACACTGCAACAGGCTGCCATCCCTGGGATATTTAGAAGTGATCTAGAGACACAATTCCTAAGATAAAGACAAGTAGATGAGGTGCTTAGGAACATGATTTAGCGGTAGGCTTGGTGGGTTAGTGGTTGGGCTTGATAATCTTAAAGGACTTTTATGACTAAAACAATTCTATGATTTTATGATACTAAAATATAATCATACACATTAGTTTGATGTAAACATATGTGATAAGTTTCCAGCAGACTCCATATTTACAGTACAAGTATGCTCACATGTATTAAACATCTTTAGAATTTACACAGAACCAAATAACCACTTGTCACCAGGTTTAATCACAGCATGAGGTCACATAATACAATTGCCCCTTCACATTATGAATTAAATAAAGAATTATTTATTTTAGAATGTCTTCTTTTTTTCAGTTGTTCAACAAATCAAGTAAATCTATTCAGTAGTTACTGCCACTGCAGTTACCAGAGATGACAGATTTTGACTATTAATTTGTGCTCAAAATCAATTTCATCACTAACAAATTTATTTTAGTTTAGGTTGCTCAACATTGGATCCATGAAGTATCAATTGTGTATAAAAATACAATTAAAAACAAATCTTTCCATCATTTAAAAAATCTTTGTCTTGGCACAGACAATGATTCTGGATTCTTGATTTTTTAACATGAATATATATTGTTGGCTGTACTACAGGACTTGCTTTTTGCTTGTCTTTTCCAACAACAACTTGCAAGCAGGAAGCTGTGTTAGCTCATTCAGTGCAATCATGCCAATTTTGTGCTAGCCTCACTATCAGCTGAGCAAAACCGCTAAGTTATTTAAAAAAAATGTATAAAAACGGCAACCATTCATATAAAGCTATCTAATTCCACTTACAACTACAAAACCTTCTAAAAACAAGCTGTTCTGCACAAGGAAAACTGTAATTTACCGAGGACCTGCAGTTAAGAAAAACTAGGCTTCCTCACTTTCCTTTGTTTTAAGTCACATCTGCAAGAAGGCAAGCATGCAAACCTGCCAATATTTCAGCAGCTGGTGTAATTACACTCAAACTGGAGAGCATCACATTCCTCAGTAAAAAAGATCAAGATATCTAGTGTCAGAGTTGAACCACAGTGTAAGGCAACTCATACAAAATGCTCAAACTAGTAATGACTTCTTGCAGTATTCAACAACACATAAGCACTGAATAATTCAGTTTTAACAAGAGTTGTCAAAGTCTCTGAAGAGACCCCACACAGGTCCAGTGATTCCAAACAATTTGTGCTCTCCAACACTGTTGACAATGCCTTTTTTGTTGTTGTTGCCAAAATTTCTCCTCTGACAACCACTGAGCACTCAAATTAAGAAAATAATAGTACAGCTCTTGGATTTACAAAGTATTTCTTTATTTTACTTTGAACGGACATCTATTGCAATACCAGTTACATGGGTGGTGTTTCAGAAATCCAGGGCACAAAAGTGGACTGTATTTCAACGCAACGGACCCTAGACCAGGCTGTTACTTCTCTGGTTTGTGCTGTTAGTTACAGGACCATATGTTTTCACAAATCACTGACTTTATGCTTACGGTGCTAACTGGCATTGTTACTCCAAACTAATTAAACTTAAGAAAAGCATGCTGTCATGAAAGTACCAAAAAAAAGTTTAAATACAAATGAAATGTGACACTGTATGGAGACAAAAGTTATTTTTAAGAGAAAGTAAAAGGTAAAATAAAAAAATACCCCAAAAAGGGACTTTAGTTGATAAAATACTTTTGCCTTTTAAGCTTCTTTATTCTTACTAACAAAGTAATTCTTGATCTGCTGGCTCAGGTCCTGAAATCCATTCACTAGGAGACAAATAGTTACTCCCACTGAGATTTTGTAAATACATGCTTCAGTGGTATCTGTGCACCTTTGTTCCCATCTCTCAGAAGTTAGATATTCTGACCTAACCTTGACAAGGTAAGCCACTAGAAAAGAAAAGAGGCAATTGAAAAAAAAAAAAGGGTATGTGAATAAACCTCTGTTTTTCTGTTGGTATATTTAGTCACTACACACTTGTTTAAACATATGTTTAAATGACACACTGTACTAGCACTTGAGTACTCGGTGTACTGAGTGCTAGCACTTGAGTACTGTGCAGAATCAATCTTTCATTGGCATCTGATCGTATGCATGGTAAGAAAAGCCAAGCTAAAATAACCATGAAATGCAATGTTAAAAATGCAACTTTAAAACATAACTGAAAATAGATCATTTTACATGTATGATATTTTTAACTTTTACACTTAGTAAACAATAAGACAGCTGTTAGCAAATGCTAACATTGGGATAGCTAGTTTTATGGAATACTATGCCCAAGTTACATAAAATGACTATTTTAACTTTGGTATATAAAACTGAGAACAATATAATACTGACCAATCTGCTTCATATTGGATTTAAAAAAAAAAAATCTTCTTATAGTAAAATTCAGCTATATGACTGCTTGCACAGAAAAAAACATCTAGCAAAAGATTTTTCTTTTATAATGAACCAATGAAATATAGATGCTTACTCTTATAAAAAATAACTTCCTGCACTTTCTTGACACATCTAATGTAAAGCCTTTTTTTCTGTTTTTTCTCCCATTTTTTTAATCTAATAAACATAGCAGGGGAAAGAAGAGGGACGAGGGAAGAGAGTACTTCAGATGATATTCTCCTAGCTTCCCTAGGAGCTTAATGGAATCTTATGAATCCTGTGGAAAAGGAAAAAATACATATTCTTAAATATGGAAGAAAAGAGAAATATAAACAGAGTAACAGTATCCTACTTCTTGATCAGTAAGTCAAATATAAATGAATGCTCACTTTTCTGTAACACAGAAATGCCAAAATCACAGAATCTTAAGGGTTGGGAGGGATCCTCAAGAGATTATCTAGTCCATCTTCCCTGACAGAGCAAGACCACCTAGAGTAGGTCACACAGGACCTCATACAGGTGGGTTTTGAATGTTCTTAGAGAAGGAGACTCCACAACCCATCTGGGCAGCCTGTTCCAGTGCTCCATCACTCTCACAATGAAGAAATTCTTCCTTGTATTTCTTTGGAACCTCTCATGTTCCAGCTTATACCCTTTGCCTCTTGCCCTATGACTGGACATCACCGAGAAGGGCCTGTCTCCATCCTCCTGACACCTTCCCTTTACATATTTGTAAACATTAATGAGGTCAACTCCTCAGTCTCCTCTAAGCTGAAGGGCCCCAGCTCCCTCAGCCTTTCATCATAAGGCTGATGCTCTACTCGCTTCATCATCTTGGTGGCCCTGAGCTAAACTCTCTCCAACAGCTCCCTGTCTGTCTTGAACTGAGAGGCCCAGAATTGGACACGATATACTTTGAAATGCCAAAAATATTGCAATTTTGCTGAGAAAAATATTCATTTTCACCAGAAATATTTTGAACATGTTTAATACTAATACTTTAACCCTTAGATATCATCTAAATTGCAAGTATGTATAATGTATTTTCAAGAAAAAAGTTCTGTTATAGCATAAATAAAAAATATAAATATCTTACTGAAAAGAAGAGGTCATTAAAATGCATCAGGATAAACACCAAAGTGAAGGACAAAGAATATATTGTACATTTTTTTAAGTGCATACAGATTGGAACAGGTTATCAGAAAAGATGGTAAAAAGTCTTCTCAAGTAATACTCTGATTGAGGGAATATCTCTAATGAGTTTCTCCGTCATGACTCCAGACATTTCCAAGAGCATCTAATTAGTCTCACTTAAAAAAAAAAAAATCTGATTCCTGGGACAAAAAACACATCATAAATCTCACTTCTTACAGAGAGACTCATTAAAGATGTTCCCTGACTACTTTTTGGATGTGACGATATCATTCACAAAATGCAGCATTAGACTGGATGAGTCTTGGCCCTCCGAGAAAAGAAAATGATTTTTCAGTAGAAACAATTTCTGTTCTTTTCCCAAGGATAGAGAATTGCACTAAAATCAGAGCAGAAGTTGCCAGGTGGCCTCATTGCCCCAGTGGCACAAGAAGGAATCACCTCTCATAGGCTCATAGCGTTTCTAACACACTGAATGAATTGCTGTATTTTCTTCCTATTCTTTCTAGCTCCAAGAACAGTGGAGTACCTTAATTTTCACAGATAAAAAGCCTACAAAAATGCCTGAGTTTCAGTCTTTTTAAAAACAAGGAACACAAAAACAGCGATGGATGAGGGAAACACTCCATTTAACACTTGCTACACCCTGGGACACTACAAAGTCTTCAAGATAAGCTACTGTTCAGCCTTGACTTCTGTATTCATTTTGTAACTTACACAAAAACTCTTTCATTGTCGTCTGCTATTATAATGATTTCTCAAAATAATAGATTACTTCTCCATTTGTGTAATACAAATTTGACTTTGAAGACAAAAAAACGGGCAGCAAGATTGAGAGGGATAAGCAGAATGCTTTAAATCATTATTTCAAATTGCTTGGATTTCTAGAAGGTGGTGTTTCATTAAGCAAAACATAATTCAAATACAAACACAGAGTTAGAAAGTCAAAGACACAATAATTTACGAGTCTCTAAAATAATGGAAGTCAATTTTGGAACAAAATTGACACGGCTTGCCAATATCACTAAATAACAATAAATGTACTACTACAAATACTGCACTTTCAAATAGTACTCCTTACTCTCTGAAAGAAATGACGTCTTAAATCCAAAATAAGGTACAATCAAAATAACTATTCTGATAATTTACATGACTAAATGTAGCTTTCTGGATGCTATCAATGTCTTGATCTTTGTTTGAACTCATATCTCAAAATGTTTTGAAATAATATTGATATTTGAATATGACTTGAAGAAAAATTGTTTGTTTTGTTTTTTGACAGTCTCACCCTTTTTGCTTTTGTGGTTGGACAGTGAAAGTCCTAAAAAGAAAATCTGTAAATGAGACTCTTTTCAGAGTTTCTTCAAAGTGTGGGCTATAAGTGAGAATTTGCAGTACAAAGCAGAGGCTAATGGATTAAAAAAAAAAAAAAAAAAAGATGATACTGTGTAATAAAGTAGATAGTAGAACCAATACTGTTCATACATTATCTCTTATTAAGGCCATATTCAATAATGTTATTATTGAATAGCATTCCTCAATAAAAAAAGCCCCATACAAACCTTAAGGCAAATTTATCAAGTTGCATGTAGCATGCCTACTAGAGCTATGTGATGTGAGTTTAGCAATATTAAATTCATACTTTCCCCATTATACATTTGAAATAGCTAATTTATTCAACTTTCCCCTTTACAATAAGGTAAGGACTAAAATCAGCAGATGCTAATAGTAATTCAGTGATGACTCGTGCTCTTAGATCATGAAAACTTTCTTGGCCAGACTTTCTATTGCAACTTAATTCTTAAAGAATTCAGACTTCATAAAAGAATGGAAAAGTGATTGTCCAATCAAGTTGCAGATGTGCAATGAATAGCATCGAGAACATAGATCTACCAAGTATATGCCAGTCCACCTGCTGACTTGTTGGACCCTGGTACCGACTTTTGTACTGACTGATTCATTCAAAAGTCTGTTGAATATTTATCAGTTCTCTCAGTACTTTTATTGAACTAAAATTAAAATAAAAGCATCAACCTTTTAGTTAAAGTATCACAAACCTGAAATGATGTAAAGGAAATAAGAAACTTTCATATAGTTTTTCTCTAAAGAAAATTACTGTAGACTTGCATGAAAAATTAAATATATTTTACAGGGTACTAACATGTCCTTCACTGACATTTAAGTGTGTAAGGGTTAAAAACATGAGCAATACTTTGAGTAGGGTTCTGTTCAGGTATATTTTCAGTGAGTGAGTAGATCATTGACTCAGCAATGATCTTGTATTGCTGAAGTGTCAGGGCATTCTTGTCAATGACCCCAGTGGGAACAATATCACATTCTCAATGCTAAGGCTAATATTTTTCCTGTCTTCTGGGATCCATTTGATATTGTGATGAACTACCAATATCTAAAAAAATTCAAGTAGTTTACATGTTTAACAAGATTGCAAAGGAAGTCTAAAAAACTCTCATCTAAAGGTTGACCTTTCGTCCTGAGGTTAAAAATGAAAGAAGAAAGAATTGTCTTTATATATCCATTATAAGCTATTATTGTTTTAGAGGCTTAGATGAAAAAAACACCCAAACAAATAAATCAACCCCCAAAATCCAGGGCTGATACTAAAAACCTGCCTTGATTGTGAGCATTTAAAGAAATTTCACCTTTAAAAGTTAAATACTCCTTCTGAAATTCTGAAGATCATTTTGATGATGATACTAAGAGACCCACCTCTATCAAGGAGTTGAGGTTTGTAACAGCCCTTTGCCATTTCCCCTGTTACATTTGCTATGCCTTAAACTTGGCATCAGTTGATGGGGAAAAAAAGGGGAAAAAATTGCTAAAGTTGCCCCTGTTCTATCTTTAAACATTTTGAGTTGTGTTATTTATAGTGCACTGCAGATTTCTCTAATGCTGAACATGGCATACTACAGCTGGAAGGCAGGTGAATGTGAACATACAGATTTCAGATTTGTTCCCCGCCCCTCCCCCCATGTCGTGATTGTCTCTATCCACACTAAATAAATGCTTGCATTAGATTTTGCGAGTATCTACCACACTCTCTGACCTCAGTTGCTAACATTGCCATGTTAGAATACACTTCTCAGCTTTTGCCAGTATTCTACATCCTTGGTGGGACAGACTGAATTAGGAAAAGACATGATGCTCTTCAGATAAACAATCCTTATGTAGTATTTTTGTAGCATACATACACTAACTCTGAACTATGCTTAAGAAATTTTAGAAACGTAAAAGAAACAACAAAGAAGCAGTGGCTAGTGGATGCAGAGTACATGAAACCAGCAAGTGTCATGAACGCTAACTTGCCAGATGTACCCAGCAGTGTTGAGCATTCATTCAAGTAATCAGTGATCGATCAGATCAAATGAAGCTAGGACAACCAGTAATGCCTGTAAACTTTTGCATGCAGAAACATAGAGTTGGAACTTAACTCTTCACTTGAACAAAGATAAATTAAGGACAGCACATTCAAAAAGTTTGCAGCCATGCAAATAAACATCACCTCATAATCAGGTGATGTTTCATTTCTAAATGGTTTCATTCTAGAGGATTAATTCAATAGATAAAAGGAGAAATAGATTTTTTTTACATATATACATCCTCAAAATCAACATATTTGCTACCAGTATTTTGAAGTCATTGGGAAAAGATAAGGAAGATTTAGAATATATTAAGAAAAAACAGCTAGACATTTTGGGGCAGTAATAGTAGAGCAATTGGGCTCACAGAAAACAGAGAGAGAGAGATAAAGTTGCAGTAGACAAAGCACAAGATGATCAAGTAGTCTAATAGAGACTTTTAATTTTGAGATTGAAAATTATAGTAGTAGGATAGGGAAAAAAAAAGAGAGAAGGATCTCAAGACGGCCTAGAGAAAACATGCTTTAGGAGTTGTGCATTATAAACAGCTGGAAGAGAGGTTCTGGTATTGTGCTGGTTTCAAGAATTATCAGACCTCTATTAAACTCCAGATCAATCAGGACTCTGGTACTTTCAAGACTGCAGACAGCTGACAGAAACACTGTGTTGAGACATATGTGAAGAACTACTTCATCTATTTGCCAACATACAGTGTCTTTTTTTTTCTATAAACGATACTATCATTTTATGAAATAAGACAGTAAAATGTCATCTCCCTTACTGAGAAATGAATGCTGAGGTTAGTACTAGATTTCAAATTTGCTATATAACATGGGTATTAGAAAATGGAGCAAGTTAACTATAAGATCTACATAAGCAATTATAACTCATTTATTAACTAATTTATCAGGCTAAATTCAACCAGGAGTTAAACCAAGCAAATCCCAACAAGAAAACCTACAACAGGCCTCTTGCTCCCACTTCCATTTTTCATTATGAGATAAACTACTAACCAATTTAAAAGCACCAAAACCACTCAATAAAATATCAGCTTTATTGTGGAATTAATTGTCTATAAGTCCATCACTTTCAGAGTAGGAATCTTATAAGCAAACTTTATCAAATAACGTTATAGTTTGCCATAAAATAGCTACCTGTGTCTTGTTAAATGACAGGGGTATAGAGGATATTGTATTCAGTTAAGCTTTCAACACTGTTTCCCAAAAGATAGAACGTGATGATAGTCAGGCAGTGTGGTGGACTGAAAACAGTTGAATAGATAGCTCAGGGTGGTGGCAATCCCTGGCAGGAAGGGCAGCGACTAACAGTGTACATCAAGGGAAAAATTTAGGTCCAGTCCTGTTCAATGCTGTCATGGTTTAGGCCCATCCAGGGTCAAAAGATCATGATTAGCCTTAAGCCTAAAGGACAGGGAGGGCTTAATTGCCACTTACGGTCCTGGACAAAACAGACCAGGCTACTCAGCTTGGGGAAGAAAATGAAACTTTATTTAATCTATCTCCAGCTAAAACATAACAAACAGAAGCATCCAACAGAAAAATAATGCAGAATAGAGTGGATGATGGAAGTGCAATCAGGTCTTTAAAATCATCTATCGTCCTTCCCTTCTCTCTTCTCGGGCTCAGAGCCCTGAGCCCAGTGTTATTACCTCCTCCACCCATAAGCAGTGCCAGGGGCTGGGAATGGGGGTGCAGTCAGTCCTTTCCTTATGTCTCTTGCTGCTTATCACGCTCCAGAGAAGAAGTGCTTTTCATCAGCCCTGCCTTGCTCCAGCTGGGGGTCTCCCACAGACCGGGCAGCCCTGCACAGGCCGTTCTGATGGGCTGCTACAAACTCAATTCATCTTTTCTGGGTTGGCGTCTAAACTGCTCCCTTCCTCTGACCCAGAGTTTCCAGTTCTCACCCCCTCTGGCGCAGGGTCTTTACTTCTCATCACAGGCTGCAAGGATGTCCCTGGTCCAGCAGTACTCGTTTTGTCTTTTCCTGGCTGCGGGGTCTGTGTCTTTCCTCCATCTTGCCCTTCCCTTCCATCTCCTTCTACTATGCACTTCAAATTCCCGTCCTTAAATGGGGATGTCAGAAGTGCCAGATTGGCCCAGCCGGGCTGGAGGTGGGTCTGAAACTCAGAGCCGGGGGAAAGTCTGAGAACTTTTCACTGGGTCTGCACTGCAGCCCTCTCACCCTGTTACCAAGCAAAAGCAGCTCCTCTCAAAACCATGACAAACATCTTCATTAATGATCTGCATGATGGGGCAGAGTGTACTCTCAGTAGGTTTGCTGCTGTAAAGCTGGGAGAAGTGGCTGATACACCAGAGGGTCATGCTGCCATCCTGAGGGACCACAACAGACTTTTCAACAGGAAAATGAGCTGATGTGAACCTCTTGAGGTCCAAGGGGAAGTACGAAGTCTTGCAGGTAGGGAAGAAAAATTACAGGAACCAGTATATAAGGCTGATCATCTGGAAAGCAGATTTGCAGAAAAGGACCTAGGAGTTGTAGGGCACACCAAGTTGAAAATAAGCCGGTAATGTGCCTTTGTGGCACTATGAGGGTAATGAAGCATAAGCAAGGCATGCACAGAGAGGTTCTGGAATCTCCACCCTCAGAGAAACCCCAAAACTATCTGAAAATCACCTAGGCAATCTGCTCTAGGTAATCTTTCTTGAGCAGGTGGGGTGGATTAGATGATATTTAGAGGTTCCTTCTGGACTCAGCCAATTGGCAATTTTGTGATTCTGTGAAATGTAGACACATCCAGAAAAAAATCACCTCATGTTAAAGAAGATAACAGTGGCTCAAACAGTTGATGTGAGTCAAATTCATCTAATAAATGACACCCTTTTTATTTCAGAATCCACATTTTTTTAAAAGACAATATAGAAAAAGCATTTTTCTGGATTTATTATGAAATATTTTAGCAGCAGAGAGCTCTAACCTCTTTGCTCTTCACAGACATTTTTCTGGATTGCCACTGATCATAATCAATTTACTTGCCTGCTTTAAAATATTTAAATAAAAATGCATAAAATATAAAAGAAACTTCAGTGTTATAAATTCCATGTTATGTAACTCAGAGACCCAGGTTCTGTGGCAATTTTTCTGAACACAGACACTTGGAAACTGAAGACACTATAGTTGACTAAAGTGGAATATTAGTTGACTATATAATGGAATAACTAAAACCAGAAACCATAAACAAATTAGTCTGCTTCTGACTAAGGAACCTCATGTTGCCTTTCAAAAGACAGTAGCAGGAAGTCACATACTTTGTAGGCCAATCTGAACATATTTGTCTATTAAAGTAGTGCCTGACTTATGTATAGACAACACATGGACGGGGAGAAAATTCTTGTGCCTGAACTACCAAGCAGGCAAACTGCAGCCTTGATTTTCTTCTCATTTGCATCTGTGAAAAAAGCCAAGCTTTTGCATTACTCTAATTTTAATCAAAAGTTATACAAATGATGTCTATGAGTATTAGATGCAGCATCTAAAAATTATTGCATTAAAATGGAAGAAATGCCAATGAGTTGAATGTAGAGTTTTTTTTTCCTTTTAGTATTCTGTTCTCAGAGCACTCTGCATACTTTTCATGAGAAGTACTTAGTTTTCAAGTTTAACTAATCATAACTCTCCTTACCTTTCCATCTTCTAACCGTACCAAAGTTTATGACATTATAAAACCAATAAAACAAACCAAAATATCTGAGTAGCTGGAAAAGATACCAAGCATACCAGACATATACGGTACTTTGCCTTTAAAACACAAAAGAGGAGTTATAATAGGATAATTCATAAAATCGGTAGCACAGGAATTAAAGAGAAAAGTACTGCAGATTGTCATAAGACAGAACCACCTGATAGCATTAAAGGAATGACCATTATAGTCTATGAGATACTCTAATTACCCCTCAAGGGCCTGTACATGCTTCACTTGCTTTATGTGGAGCCTTTCATCCTTTTGAGAACAATCTTGTTAATCAGTTCTCAAGGTCACAGCTGATTGCAAGAAAGACAGGCTGTGCATCTGCAAAAGATGCTTATTTCTGGAAAAAAAAAATATAGTTCTATTTATGTGAAAATGATATGCAGTTATGTAGTACGTAAGTCCAAATCTGCAAACACTCATCCCATTGACATCAAAAAACCCCAAAACACCCAGACCTTCAAAACTCTGCAGATTCAAAGTCTAAAGGGTCAAATAAGAGTTTTCCAAGGTGTTTCCACACCCAGCACAGGGTTTCCAGCTGACAAGATAAAATGCTAAAGTGGAGAGGAAGAGCAGTCATCACAGTAACTATTGGACAGACAGAATGAGATGTAGAAAGGTAGTGGATTTAGCTTTATTGTTCTCTTCCACCATTATGTTGCCTAGTGCAGCTTCCACTTCGATTAAAGGGGGAAGTTGGAGAAGGAAGAGAGACTGGATATTCAGCAGTGAGCAAACTGCAGCACTGGGCAGTTATTCCATTTCTCCATTGATCCCAGGACAGCACAACTACATAGACTCTTTGAGAAGACTTACATCTTCATAAGTGAACCATAAAAAATTATTGGGTTCCAATATACGGCACAGAATATCACAAAATATCCTAGCCAAGCAAACAAACAAAAAAAATCCAAACAGATTTCCTGGCTTTGTTTAAAAAAAAAAAATCTACCAGCCGAAGAAATATAATAAAGCAAATATCTGAAATAAAAATGCCTCTAGAGAAAGGAGAGGGAGAAGTTACCATCATTTGAGGATTGGTTGTCTCCCAAGAGTGATTCAAATGAGTAAGCCTTGCTGATAGAAAGGAACTTTAGAGAGCTATTAATGCTATCCTGACCTGTGATTCCTAACAATGATCACTGAATTGTCACTGAAGGTTGATTTATGGGAGAAAGAGTCTGTTTCAGCAAGCTCAGAAGAGACATAAATGGTTCTGATGCAAGATGGCAACCAACAGAGTGATGGAGGCATAAGAAGGAAATCAGTTCTTCCCAGGAAGTTTAAAGACTTTGCCATTCACACCTGTAGTACCTGGTAAAGGACCAATATATCCACTTGCATTGCCATGACCATTCTTCACTAGTCATAGAGACAATGAACACCTCAGAGTCTAAATGATTACTTGAAACTTCCTCTACTCCTCAGGACCATGATAGTTGTCTTTGAAAGATGGTAAAGAAATAACAACTTTAAAAATAAAAACAACCAGTTTGACTTAATATCCACCTCTTTTTAAAATTAATTTTTATGAACATGATTACTTTAGCAGATACACACACAAAAATATACCTATACAAAACTATTTTGGCTGAAATTGTGGATACGTTTGAAAAACAAGACAGGAAAAGAGATACTTATTGAAAACTAAAGGATGAAAGTCCTTCAATCGCCTTTTCTCTTTCCTTACTTTGGTATTTTACTTTAAACACAAGATCAAATTACAAATACATTGAACTGAACAAATATAAAACAGCTTCAGAAAGTCATCTATGTAAGTAGACTGAACCATATTGCAAGCTTCACTCTCACCACTTGCTTCCTGATCAGGACATGGTCTGATTCTTTTTGAAGCATATATATCAAAAGTGAATAACTTCTTTTGACAGAAAATCCAATACAAGTGAACCATTTTGCCTCTGTAAGGCAGCAAAGGCATAGTCTTGCCCATTAGTGTAGTTCAAGATTTACATCTGCACTGTCAATCTGAATGCAAGAAGCAGTTGTCCAGATTCATAGAAATAACATCTCTAAGCACAGTCTGCTTTGCGGCATGGTATATCTCAAGAGGCTGGTCCTAGGTTTCTTGGCAGCTGTTTGTATGATACTGGCTTTAGCAATCCCAGAGAATTTACCTTATGGGAAGAAGCTTAACCTGTTTTTGTTGCTGCAAAGAAAACAAGCAGAAGAAAGAAATACTAAATTTGCAATTTGGAAAATGCAAATGGCATTTACATGCCAAAAAATCACAGTCTCTGGTTGCTACTTTTACCAGAGATCCTGGTAAATTTGTCTCCTGTGCAAAGTGAAATAAAAATAGTGTAATTAGTGGGGAGGAAAATATTAAAAAATGTAATATACTTCAAATAACTGATAAATAACTATGCTTACAGAGAAGAAAGTAAGACAAAGGAAGAAACAAGTACATAGGTGAATATATACACATACACATACATATGTGTACACCTATGTATTATATAAAAATATAGATGAAGAAGTTAATCAAAGTTTCATTTTGATTAATAAACATGTAGGAATATATACCTGACACAGATCTGAAAGTGAAGTAGAGTAGATATTTTTTACATTTTATAGCTCTAGAAAAACACTGGGGAGGCTCCGAAATCTGCACAAAGCAGCAGCATTTATGCTAACTCATGTATTCAGCAGATTATGGACCATTCTTCTCTTATCTTACCACCTAGGGATGTACACTTTCTCTACTATTTCAATCACTATTCAGTAACACTGAATTCTTCCACTAGTGTTTCCAATCACAGTCACAGCTGATTACTGTAAGTTATATCAATGTAATTAGAGAAATGATATTAAAAAACTGAAAACCTTTGATGGACAAATGCTTACTGCATTTCAGTGTATATTGATACAGAATTAATCTAAAATAAACTAGAATAAACACTTCAAGTGAAAATAAAAGATACTTGGCATAGGGGTTTGTACCACTATAAAAACATGTTGTAATTGGTGCTATTTTTACAGTTGTATCCTTACATTGACTTGCCTGTGCAAGATCATTTTTACAAACTTGTACTTGGAAAGTGATCATTCCCTTAATAATTCCCATCCTCATCAGTATTCAAATGACTGCAGGCATCTCCCTTAACATGTCACAGACACTGAACTTAAAAAATCCCATCCCTATGATTTATTTCTTGTTATTGTAAAACCACATTGCAAATCCGCATTTTTTGCACCCAGTTCATAACCTTTTTCTTTAAACAATTTCAACTTGACTTTTTCTATATTTCATGTTCCATCAGGAGACTGAATTTATTTTAAATACCCTTGCCTGACCTCACCCTGGATTTTTCCTTTATAAGAAAAAATTAGTTGTGTTGATAACTTAGTTGATAATGAACTCAGTCCATCACATCACAATTCACACTAAAATGTTTACTATTATTTATCATTTAACAACAATGATGCTGTTATCACAATCATCTAGTATTACACAATTGCTAAGTTTAAAGTAAACATTTATTTTAGCTTATTCAAAGAAGTTTTATTGAAATACATTAATTTGGAGGAAGAAGGAATTTCTTTGCAGAAGTTGAAAGAAAGCTAGAGCCCTATAGAAAAAAAATAAGTAAGTCTTTGTGATCTTCAAGCCAATCTTTAACAACATCCACAAAATGAGGGAAAGGAAGAGTAATTATCATACACATTCATAGCAAATGTATGAGTGATCGTCAACTGTGAAGAAAAAGAAAGGTATTTCTAGCTAATAAATTCCATTAATGTTCCATCAATTACTTTTGAATGATTACATGTTTGTAATCCATTAAGAGAGCTTTTTATGCTCAGTTGTTTATAACAGTCAACAGAAAACGTGTGAACTATTTTCCTCACACTGCTATTACAGTACAGTGCTATGACAGTTTATTCTACATCCTGGTTTACAGAGAAATAAAACAAGAAGTGCACCTGTTTACTATACACGTATCTAAATGAACATATTTCTTTAACATTTTTTTCAATCCTGTTTTCCCAGATAAAATTTTGTACTTACGTGCCCCTGAAACTAGTACACAGGAAAAATATACAATTTGAGTTTACTACCTTACCCCAGACATCTATGGAAAGCAGTATGTATAGACTTGTCATCAAATTTCAAACATGTTATTTTCCTAAAATGTTTTAAGTTTTTACAAAATCTTATAACAATCTCTACTACAGAGTTATTACACTGAAGAATTGAATGGCTATTTAAAGATATTACCTAGAACAATAGTTACTGCTCCATGTTAGATCATTAAGTAAGTGACTGTGAAGTAAAGTTTAGTAAAATTACCTCCATATTATGACAGATTCTCTGTCCTGTGAATAGTCTTTCATGTGTTTGATTTCAGAAATCACATCCTGGTACTTTTGCCAGTTACAGCTACTTTCAATTTTTGCTAAGTTAATGCAAATTCAAATTATTCTGCTATGTGCATCTTTAGGTTTTTGCTGCTGGGCTGCCTCACTTCGATATTTTTCACTCATTTTCTATGCTGCAAATGCCAACCACATCTTCCACAAACATTTTTTCTGCTTTCCATTTTTTTCTAAATTACGATAATAAGAGATTTCCAATGGTGCTATAGCAGATGTCAATGATCTTGCTATGATTTTATGACCCAAAAATAAACCATATGAGAAAGCAAATATTTGTGTTACTTTTTTCTTTACAGAGCTTTACAAAACTAAGCATACAGAATATTTATTCTTATGTGCATTTAAAACTAGCTACATTAATTCTTGTAGATTTTATCCAAGACATACTGCCCCAAAAGGATTATTCTATTATTAATGCAAATGTTAACAAATTACAAACTCTATGACTTTGTCAGAAACAAATTTAATAGCTCTGTTTCTTCCACATTAAACAATTGTCTTATAGATATCTTCCAAAAATTAGTCTTTAGTGGACTTGGTGTTCAGCATTTTTCAATGCCATTTACAGGAGTGTTTAGGTATTTTACTTATTTTTACTTGAATTCTGCTTCCATATCAGCCTATATTTTGTCTACATCTTTTTCAGTTCTCTGTTAGGTTTATGCGGTGCCACTTGTACTTGGTAATAGGGGGAGGGAGCTGCAGTGCTACCTCCGTAAACAGTTCCTGAAACTTCTAGCAGCCCTGAGTTTGGACTCACCTACAGCCCAGCAGGGACAATCTGGTGCCTCTGAAATCACTGTTTAAGAACAGAAATTTGTAGTGTGTAGGAGGTGGAAGGGTAGGGCAAGATGGAGGTGACCACACAGACTCTGCAGTCAAAGCAGGAGGAAAGGAGGAGGCATGCTGGACTGGAGACCTCCCTACAGCCCATGGGAAATGAGCAGGCTGTTCCCCTGCAACCCATGGAGGGTAATAGCAGGACTAATGATTGACAGCAGTTCTGAGAGAATGCCATGCCAAAGCAGGTGAATTTTGGAGACTGTGCTGAAGGGAGTGAGTGTTTTGGACCCCATCCTAGAGGAAGAGGAGAGGAGCTGCAGCCTTGGGATGAACACACATCAGAGAAGCCTATGCAGGGCAGAGAGAACTGGCAAGGAGCCCACCTACCCTGAAGTGAGACAAACAACAGAGGCTATCAGGAAATGAATGACTGAAACCCCCATTCCCTGCCCTCTACCAGTCAGTAGGGGGAAGGAGATAAAGACATTGGAATCAGGGCTCTGAGCCCAGGAAGAGGAGGGGAGTGAGGGAAAAGTGGTCTGAAAGGGCTGGTTGCACTCCTCATTGTCACCCTACTCTATTGTTTTCAGTTGCATATTTCTGTTTATTTTTTTTGGTCGGTGATGGATTAAATTAAGTTTAATTTTCCTCCCCAAGTTGAGTAGTCTTGTTTGTTTTGTCTGGGACCACACATGTCACTTAGCAGGTTCAAAAGGCCCTTGGTACTTATGGCTGATTGTGGTCCTTTGTTCCCAGATGGGCCTAAACCATGACAAGTTCCCTGAGTTATCTATATCATCTGATTCTTTTGTCCTAGTGGAATGCACTTCTTTCCTAAACAACTCTTGATGACAACAGACTAAAAATTAATTTCTCAAAACTAAACTCAATTAAATAGATGCTCATTTGTAGCACATAAAATAGTTTCTATTTTACACATATTCTTTCTCTCTGGGACACTGAATATAAAGAATGAAACAAAAAAGAGAGTTGGATAAAACTGAAATTGTGAAAATGAAATTGAGAAGTTGTACTTTATGATTCATGAAGTTAGAAATGCACATTACATAAATTACTTTACAATTTAAATAAAATTCAGTTGCAGTTGTTTCAAAGCCACTTAAATGTACCAAAAGTCATCAACAGTAAAACAAGACACCTCCTTCCACAATTTTTTCCTACCTTTGATAAGTCCTTCTAGTTAGGCAGAAAATTAAGGCAGTTATCTGCCTTTACTACTTTTGCTGATGTTCAGTTAATCAGAACAGCGTTTTTCTGCCCCCAAGTAGGTGGACTGTGACTGTCAAAGGTTCGTGGCTGGGAAAGTTGGAGAGATATAACAGTAAGTACACTTATTTGATAACTTATACCGTCTCTCAGAGATGCATTAGATTTCAAATCTGCTTCAGTACAGTAGAAACAAAAAAAAAAACAAACCTGGTTAACAAAACAACATTCTCCATTAATCCCGTGTCTTTGAGAAATAAGTTTACATCAGTTTACAAGATGTTATGTTTTTTCCATACAAGCTATCGATCTGCATGTGTACACATACAATTTTGTGTACCTATGCTTAAGTACAGTGTTTTATCTGAACTGTATTTGAAAACAATTTTCACACAAAGACACCTTATTTCTCTATACTTAACTTTGTTTCCAAAGAACATTTGTCTCTCTCCCATCTTCTGTCAGTGATTCATTTACCACACATTGAATGTTATTTACTAAATGTCAATTCATTAAAAATGTTAAAGCAGTGACTATTTTTTAAAGGGTAGACTTCTCATTGTTGCATTTGATTTTATAACATTTTCTTTAGCTGTCACACTCATATCCAATTCCTCATTTTTGCCTCAATTCCTCATTGTTAAAATATTGCAAAAGAAATTCAGAGACAGTAAAAAGTGATGGTCCAACATCTCTCAGTTTACTGAAGATTAGCCAAATGGTCAGTTGCTCGGCAGACAGCAACAGCTGAAGTTCCTTCATAAAACCTTGCCATAATGCTTCAGTTGAGACCTGAAAGAAACAGCTCTGAAATTTTTTCAGCTTGTTCCTTCAGACCCCAGGTGTCTGCTGAGATTATTAGGCTTGCTCATTAGCATCATCACCTGTGACGGTGAGTCTTTGAAATATGGATTTCTCTTCACAGAGATCTCAAATAATATTTCTCAAAAGTCACTATACTGCTATCAGATAGTGATAATATTACCTATTACTAACTTTGCCCACAGCAAAACTAACCAGAGATAAAAATTCTTTGTCTTTTGTGTTAGAGAATTATTTTTAAAAGAAGACTACAAACACCTGAACTTTCAAGCATCCATGACAGAAAAGGCATGCTGTGGGCTTGCAAGTTTAAAAAAAGCCTCTTCGAACAACATTTCACAAACACCTGCTACACTGCTTTTCTTGAATTTTTCAAATTAATTCTATATTTAAGCTTACAGCATTTGTACAAAAAAATTATGTTCATTGGCTAACATTTTTCATTGATTGCTCATATGCAAGCAGTCACATCCTTCGGCTTGGGCAAAATATTTTGGCAGTGAGGTCTACCAAATTTTGCACTTGCTGTACTTGGATACCTGATACATTTCAGTTTTAAAACTAGTGATTCATCCAAACACATTTAAACTATTATGTCTTTGCATCTTACAACATGCATTAAAATACATAATTGAGGCTTAGGTTAGATGGGGCTTTGAGCAATGGCGGGGTCCAACCCAAACCTTTCTATGAAATCTGCAAAAACAGCTCACTATACTAATCATATCTTAATATACATAAATAAGAATGGCAGAAAAGATACTGCAGAACATAGAGATAATATTCTGCAGTCTTCAGGCTTTATTTGATACTTCAAATGAAAAATGAAATTGATGATATGTACTGCATCCTATATGAAGCTGGAGATGCACATTACAGAAATATATTGAAATCAGAAATAAAATTCACTCATGACTACCTTTAAAAATTATTTTCCATGACTATTAAAAAACATGTCAACATAGATTCATAGAATGGTAGGGTTGGAAGGAACCTTTAGTGATCAACTAGTCCAACCCCTTCTGCAGAAGCAGGTCAGCCTAAACATACCACAAGTCATTTATGCTTATATTCATGAAGATGTGGATAAAAAGAAAATATGTAGATAAAGAATATGTGTAAAAAAGAAAAAACAACAGGCAGTCAAGACATTTCATTCCATTTGTTCAGCACCCCAAAGAAAAGAAAGTAGGAGGCAGGTTTTGTTTTCCCAGATGGACAGAAAAGCTCATGTTTTGTGTTAGGAAAGGAGATGAGTGAAGTTGCAAAAAATTTTCCTCACTTGTCCCTTGCCAGCAAAGGATGTGCACAATATGACAGTATAATAGATTAACCAATCTATTCTTTTCTTCACAAATCTATAGAGGCTGGAAGCTTTCTCGCTGAGATGCAATTGCAACGCATATCTTAATAGATTCAGAGGGAAACCTATAAGAATTGCAATGCTCTCCTGTCTTTACCATAGAGGGCTGCCTAACACTAGTGGTTACAATTCAATGGAAAGGTTATGCCAAGAGAATTTTATGCATCTTCTAGAAGCCCTTGGTACAAGTGTTTGCATCTAAAACTCCTGGTGTGCAACACTAAAGAAACAAAGGTCACTTACTGGCAGTATGAAATGTTGTTCACTTTTCAAAATGACAACACAAGTGCTAAAATTGTTTTCTCTGCATGATTTTGCTTGGATCAGCAGTCAAATATTACAGCTGTAACAATCACTATTCTATAGACTACCTTAGTAGGGAAAGAAAAAAGCTCTAAACCAATTAGCAACAGTTCTTAGTTTGATATTTGATTAATTTCTTACTTGAAATGAGTGATTATAAAGAAACTGTATTAATTTCAGTAGCACTAAGAAAGAAAGCAGTAGACATTGTCCCTGATGGTCATAGTACTTAGACAAAGTAGATTTAATTCTTAACATAATCTCTTCCTACTCCTCTTTGAACTATTCAAGGTATATAAAGACAATAGAACATAATAGGAAGAGATTTGGACCAGAGATTACATTATCAACACAGGTCACAGAGAGGGAAAATTACTTAAAAAAAGTATGAGCTAAATATAGATTTAATAACTTACTTGGATTATAATAGCCCAAGGAGTAATTTTAGTATCCTACATCTCAGAAGCAAAGACAAATAGTAATTATTAGTCTAGAATAATGTGCTAGCTACTCTTATGAAAAGCATCACATGGACGATGTCTTTTTAAGAGACACAGTCTGTATTTTGATCCTGGAAGGGAATAGAAAGTCCCTGGTACAGTCACTCTGAGTTTCTCCCTCCAAGTACTGACTTTCTTCAGTACTCCCCTGCCCATGAGTCTAATGTGATCACAGTCTTATTTGATTTGGCAGAAAAGATTTATGACAGAAACCTTCATTGCAGTTACCCTTGATGAAAATGTAACATATGCACTTCTCCTGCCACTAACAAAACGAAGCTTTCACTTCCAACTCTGGTATTAGAAAGTCCAAATAGCAGGAAAACATAATACAAGATTCCATTGTCAAGACAAAATACAACAGCAAATACTTCTCCTTCTGGAGAATTCTTTCTATTAAGCGACAGCAAGCCCTATATATCTTTTACACTTATCTGTATCTGTTGGAAGCTTAAAATAATGGTGCCTTTAGGAATTGTACCCTACTTAGTTTGTGAAAGATGATGTGAGGCACTTTTGTTCTGCACGTTTTACTTTTACACTGCTTAACACTGCTGTTATTCGTGAGTTTGATTTATAGGTACCCAGGGATACTCCTAACTCCTTTTGATGTTATTTCTACTGGAAAAAGTTGACAAAAGCAGATCTCCCCTTGAGGATTGCACAGTTTTCATATTTGTTTCAACTTTTAGCCATTTGCTCAATCTATTGGGAACTTCTTCAAAGACATTAAATAGCAACCCACCACCTTGAATGCTACAGAGAAAAGTAAATGCATAAAGGCTGCCAATTCACACAAACCGCGACAGATAAGTAGGATACATTGAAAAGCACTACACTACATGGAAAATGGCCTATGGATTTAGCATAACCCTACAAAGGTATTTCGTTCTGAAGTATTTCACTGTGTTAGTCAGAGCTGCATGCAAATATTTATATAAAATATAAACCCAAGGCAAACAGAAAGTGTGCCTAATGTATACTTGAGAATAAAAATTGGCAAATGACTGAAACATTACTTCTACTTTATATTTTTCTATATGTCATAGAGTGCTTTAAATACAATTTTTGTGAAGCTCTGCAAACCTTGCTAAAACCATACAAACACCATGCCAAGAATGTTGGAGCTTAACTTCTTTGCCTGTGGTGGACTAACTCTCCATGATAAAACCATGGTGTTTGGTGAACTCTTCTGATGCTTCCTGAGCCCTACACAGGGAATACTAGGACATGAGCAATCTTTTCCATGCCATCTTACTGCCAGCATAGAAAGTAAACTTCCCTTGTAAATCTAGTTTCACCTTCAAGACTATCCCAAGCTGACTGTGATAAAGAGCCAGGCTATCCATCACAGTACTGTGTAAGGTATCTGTCAGTCATTGCCATCTGGCTTATGATCAGGGGTCAGCTATTGTTCCTTTTTCATTTACCACTAGACACATACTAGGGCTCTGCACTGCACTAAACCAAACCATTCCTCTTGCTCAGTGAATTATTAGAAGGGACAGGAGCACTAGCCACTTTTAAGTAGTTTTGTCTGCAGCCTTGTTGAAAAACGGTAAGGTACTACTTTGACAGAAACAGATATTTAGCCTTTAACCTATACCTAGAAGCCAGCTCTGTAAACACATCACAGGGGACACTGTCAAAATCAGCTCTTGCAGAATACACACCATATGAATGAGTACTGAGTTCAAGCGTGCCTTGCAACTTCTATATTTTGACCTACAATTATCATTTCACAGTTCTCTTTGGCTTACATTTTCATGTAAGGTACCCTGCACTGAGGCAGAGTCCACTTCCACATTAGTTAAGTACAAAAGACAAGAGGAATTTAAGTTGCTGTTTTCCTCTTGTGCAGTTTCACAGGCCAGTACAAAAGATCTGCTCATGAATGGGAGGAGATTAGGAGGTGTACAGAACAGTAGTCATACACAAAATCTTATGAAGTATACAGTAAGGCGGAAGAGAGAATACCCTCTTCATCATCTCCCTGCCTCACTTAAGGAATGTGAGAGGAAACCTACACCTCTACCTCTAGGAAGTATGAGAAGTCAAATTCTGGTTACATAAATAAAAGTATTGGTACATTTACAACCTTTAGAACTGCAAGAAGGCTGCTGGAATACTCTCCTGCTCAGTCTTGAGACAATCGACTTCACTGTCTCCCAACGAACAATTAATTCCATAGCCCATAAGATGAGAATGAAGAGCTCATGCCCTCAGCTTCAGAGATCTTGCTATGATCAAACAAAGTATGTCAGCCATTTAGAAAACTAAACAGAACTTTCATGATATAAAAAGTATCTCTGCACTCCATAATGGAAGACAATCTATTTAGGAAGAACTCAGTCTGCCATGAAAAATAAAGAGAAGACTGAAAGTCTTATTATGTGTATGAGTAACTTCAAAGAACCTGTTGTCTTCATCATGGATAGATAACTAGGAATTGATAGTCAGATGCTCAGGCACCCAAATCCTACCCTTCTTAGGGTACTCACTCCAGAGTCATAAAAACTTTTATAAATAAAATACAATAAGTCATTTAACAGCATCTCAGAAGGAGTCCTGTAAGCTTGAACAGCATGAGGCCAATAGGAATATGTGTTCTACTTCCCTGTTTAGTGTCTAAATCCAATAAGCTTATTCATAAATGAATATTCCCAGACCATTTGCTGAGCTAAAAGTCTAATGAAACTTAGGTGTCCCATAGTTATTTGATGCCTTAATTTAATGAGAATTGATGTGTTTTTGTGATATGTCAATTGGTAATCCAATAGTTAATTTTGGGAACACTTCAACTAAGTGAATACAGAAAATTCAGTCTTATCTCTTTCTTACCTTTGGGATTTTGCCACAAAACAGAGGAAAAAATATAACTTCATGAGTATGGGTGAATAGGTCTATATTTAATATATCAATTCAGGAAAATATCAACATATCCCTTTCAAACTTGACAGAAGTAATTACAACCAGTTCTCAAGCCTAAATAAGCATACTGTGTCTGGTACTCCTCTCTTGTTCTTGGAAAAAGGAGAGCTGGGCTCAGAATGGAAACTTCATATTTTCCTTAATTACAGAGGTTAATATTGTTGCATATCTAACCATTTGGGACAAGCTAAGGAATTCAGCATGTATTGCCTGTGAGGTAGTCTCTGAAACACACTGCAGTGCTGTAAATGCTGTGTATTTGGGAAGTGATGGAAACTATACTCTTCAATGGTCTGACTAACACTAATTTTCTTGAGACAAATAACTGTCAGCAATCAATCAGCTACTATCAATGCACCTCAAAATATCTCTTAATAAGTAGATAATTGTGTTTCAGGTAATTCATCACAAAGGTACCTGTCTTGGGCAATTGGTTTTTAATCCATGCGTTTGCTAGTATTGTTGTTCTCAAACGTATGTGCCCAAACACCATACAGTAAAATGGATTGCATTACTGGAAACTGCAATAAACAAAACTATGAGAATGGATGCATTTTACTTTGATTTGTAAAACAAATACCAAAAAGTTCCTTTCTGCATGAACAGTTTGTCTTCCATAGAATCAGCCTTTCTTTTAATGGCTCTTAAATACAGAGTAGTAGCAGAGATCTGAATACTTATGTCACTGTCTTGGGCACTTGAGGTTGTAGTTAGAACTTAAGCAGTCACCTGCAATGCAACTAATGCACTAATTTGCTAATGTGCACCTGCAACTCAACTAATGTACAAAACCATAAATTGTAATGGTATCAACAAAACAAAGAACATACCTGAAAATGTGACCTATTTTCCATCATGATACCGGGGAGAAAATGTTTAAAGAAGGAAAATCACCAGAGGAAAATAAACCCCCTTTCAAAGTACTCTGAAGCACTAAGACACTGCATCTCTGACACTTCATTGTACTTACCTTACATCTGTGCATGTTATACATGTGATACAGGGACTATTTGTTGTAACGAGGTTCAAAGCCACAGATGTTTCACTGTCAGTGGTTGGGTGTGCTCCACATTTAAAGTAAAACTCCTGAAATATTGAAGGAGAGATAAAGAGAAGATTACATACCTGTCGCTCATGTCCTCCCTTTATCTTAGGCTAAGTGACATTTGAGACAACAGACAAATAACCGCTGCCAACAGAGGAGGACAATTGTTAGGAAAGGTTTACAAGCAGTTTCTTGCAAAAATACCAGACTAATGTGTATTTTGTTCAGTGATTTCCCTAGCAAAAGGAGATATCTACTTGTGCACTGATTTCATACTGCTGTACTGCATTCTGTGTTTTTCTGGATTTATAGAAAAACCCTATTTCATCCTGACTTCACCTAGGTATAGGCAAAGGCAGAATACTAAGCATTGTCACCTATGCATTAGTATTTCCACTTTTTTGTTACAGATGTTACCATTCTAAACGCTAGGACACAGAATTTTAGCTCTAAATTAGTAAAGACTAGCCTTGCTTTTGTGACGTTAGAACCTATATGATACAATTTTACCACCGTTATAAAGGGAAGCTCTAGCTCTCTTGGGACATATATTAAATTTGCAATTATATATATTGTATTTGAATTGTTTCAGTCCCTACTGCTCTATATAGCTTCTTAGACTGTTTTTATCAGCATAATACTTTTTACAAACCACGTGCTTTGTTCTCTTTTCCATTGCACCCCAGGGAAAGCTATACCAATCATGCTGTGCTTTGATAAGACTTTGTTATAAAAAATTGTTTTAAATATCTGAATCACTCTATGAATATGTAAATAAAAAGTCTGAAAACACGTGCTTGGCAATAGGAGCCACAGATTGCAGTTTGCAGTTTATTTGTTCCTATGAGACCTTTTTTTCCAGTATCAAATTTGGAGGTTTGTAAAGAAAACATTAAGACTGGCATAAATGAAGTGTGAATTGGAAGGTAAGAGTACAGATGCATCAGAAGAAATGACAAGAAGGTGGCATAAAAAAAAAAAAAGACAGATGTTGACGGCATCAAGATATTAAGATCACAAATGATTCTCAAGACACTCAGACTGGGAAAAAATATCCCAAAGAAAAAAATAGGAAAAAAACCACCGTACATCAAGAGAAAAGACACAGACAGTGAATAAATCACATCATTTCCTAGTGACTCATGGAGGTGGGAGAGAATAAAGAAAAAAAAGTTACATTTACTGTCAGCCTCTTTAGAATGCAAGTCACATCCAAATCCCTGCATTAAGAGCTCAACAGCCATGAAAAAGGCTTGCTAGGTCATGTCTCCTAGTGTCACTTCAAGTTCCTAGACTGACTGTCTCGACACATATTTCAGGACTAGACAGTATAAGAACACAAGAGAATGAGTGTGGCTGAACAAAATCAGTTTTGTTTAATACAAATCCACTTTTCCCTTATAAAGTCTTTCACTGAGATTTACTACAGTACTATACTAAAGCCTGTCCAGAAAAAAACCTCTTTCTTCCTCACTGCCTTGAAACATCTGTTAATTACTGTTTTGTTTTTTTTTTTCTCAGCAGTGACCATTTAGATATATTGTGTATTTCTACAAGACAAATACAGTACTATGCAGCAATACCTCTACAGTGGCATCTGGTAACTGAGATATGAGATGTATTATTACAAACTCCCTCCTAAGTCAGTCAGTCCTGCTTCCCAGAGAAGCAAGATTCAGTACTAATACAGGATTCAAACTCCACTGTAAGTTAAAGACACATTGTCTGAAGCATGTGTTAGTAGAAGCTTGAGAGTACTTAGGGGTAAGAGCATAGTTTAAAGACAACTCTATTTTTAAAACCAAGTAATTGTTCACAAAAGTTTTGAATCACAGAATTGTTAACAGTTGAAAAAGGCCTTTAAGATCATCAAAGTCCAACCGCTAACCTAACACCATCAAGCCCATCTAATTATATTAAACTATATCCCTCAGCATCCATGTGTCTTTTGAATATCTCTAGTGATGGTGACTCTACCACTTCTCTGTGCAGCCTGTTCCAATACTTACTAACCCTGGAGCAACTTGCAGCCATTTCTTCATGTCCTAGAGAGAAGAGACCGATACCCTTCAGGAAATTGTAGAGATTGATCATATCTTCTCCCTAGGCTAACCATCCACAGCTCCCTCTGTCACTCATAAGACCTGTTCTCTAGACCCTTCACCAGCTGCATTTCCCATCTCTGGACATGCTCCAGCACCCCACTGCCCCTCCTAGTGAGGGGCCTAAAATTGAACACAGTATTCGAGGTACAACCTCATCACAGCTGAGTACAAGGAGACAGTAGCTTCCTTGATCCTACTGGTCACACTATTTCTGATACAAGTCAGGATGCCATTGGCCTTCTTGGCCACCTGGGTATACTGCTGGCTCATGTTCAGCTGGCTGACAATCAACATGTCCAGGTTCTCTTCTGTCAGATTGCTTTCGAGCCACGCTGCCTCAGGCCTGTAGCATCGCATGGGCTTGTTGTGGCCCATTGCAGAACCCAGCACTTGGCCTGTTGAAAGTCATGCAATTGGCCTCCAGCCTGTGTAGTCGCATGCCCATACTTAACACGGATATAACATCATCTTTCTGTTCCATAACATCAGGAAGTAGTTCCAACCAAGAAAATATGCTTAAAGTTGTCCTTAGACAAGTCTTTAGATTTTCCATATTTTTCTCTTGTTGAAGACACAGTTACACATACATAGCTTTTAAATATCAGCTCAACTGAAAGCATTTCACCAGTCAAGAATGAGTCAACGGAGCTACACATTCATCCAGAGTACATGAAAACCTTACACAGTCTGTAACTTTAATTTATTTCCAACCTTTAAAAATGTATCCTTAAATCTTTGTATTATTTGCTAATAGGTTTTGGAGCTTGGGTGTTCTTTGCTCTTTAATTTGATTTTACTTTTGTTGAAATTACATGGTAAGAAGGATTTATTTGAATTTATTTGAATGCAGAAGTCTTGAAAATACCTCCTTGCTTCAGCACATCTTTGGCATACAACTAAGAATATTGATAACTCAGTACTGCAGAACAGATAAACTATGAGTAAGGAAACAAAAAAAAATCTTTTGATAAAATTATCCTCTATAATAAAACTTTTTGTGAGACACATGCAAAAAGAAAAAGAGAATAAAGAAATAAAGCTGTAAACCAGTTGAAATAGCTTTAGACTTAGCTGTTTTTTTTTTTCTAAAGAGTGTCTGTTTGATGATTCTAATTCTTTTGATAATACCTCACAATAAATTTCCCATCATGAAAGCTGTTTAATGAAGATGGAACTGAAATAAAGCAATACATTTCTTACTCAATAATCTAAGACATATACGATATTGCCTAAACCTCAGGGGAAAAAAAAAAAAAAAAGAAAAAAAAGAGTTTTCTGCTACGTTCCAAAAAATATTTCGTCTGTAGACTAAGGAAAATTTCTTCTCTATACTTCTATCAGCCCAAAAAGTACTTTAAGAACATTTCTGTACTAATTATATTTACCATGTGCTTTGATGTTGTTGGATAGAGAACATCACATAATATGAAAGTAATATTTGAAATAACAAAAGAAAATATTGCCACTCTACCAAACTATTCATTGAAAGGCTCTCTGCTTGAGTAAACCGCAATTAAAGAAATAGCAAATCTTAATATTACATGCAAACAGAACAGAGGGCTCATTAAAATTATTTAAAAAAAAAATTCTTCAAGATTATATGTCAAATATTTTTTCAGAAAAAATCTTCAAGATCAAAGAGTAAAAAAGTAATTTATAACAAATGTGTTGAGACTCATACTACAATAAAACTAATCTACTTATAAAATGTTCATTTTTGCAAGCCAAAAAATATCAACCCACATAACTCACAATTTCATAAAACTAAAACCACAGCCTGCACTTGTAGGCCTAAGACATCAGTGTTGTGATAGGAGCTCAGAATTACAGGGAGAGATTGGAATTTGAAAATCTTATATGCTAAGTGCTTGTGTTCTGGCATGGTATACACTGTGTTTCGTTATTTTTTTAATCATAGTAATACACATTCCAATTGTTTGAAGACTTTTAGAAGTCTTGAACTCAGGTTTCCAGATGCAAAATTTATGTAGCTCAGTTTTACCTATTGCATACACACATTCCACAAACTTTTATTACATCTACCAGATTTCCCAGCAACTTAATATACATGCAAGCACAGACTTTTTATGTCAAAGTATATATGTATGAAGCTATGAAGAAAGACAACACCTCAGCACAAGGTGCTTCTCAATCAACTCCAGTAATGAAATTGCTGAAACTAAAATACAAGGGAAGTGAGTTCAGCCACTTCTTAATTCTCCAACCTTGCATGTCATCAGGTAGGTAAATGTAACTATTCTTTGATTTAGCCTTTACCCCAGTATATGATAGCCTAAGGAGGGAAATTTGATGGATCTTTTAAATCATTAATGTTTCAAGGTTAATCTTCAAACAGGTGTAGAGACCTTGGAGCCAGACAATTTAGGACTACTAACCCTCTAATTTTGCCAGACTGTCACACTCATGTGAGCAGTCGTTACTACTTAAGGTTGACATTAAAATTTCTCTCCACACTTACTTTATGTTACAGTATGGTATAAGATAATACTTCCAGAATTTTAACCTTATACTAAAAATCCCTTACATAAAAGGGATGGGCAAATTCATGCAGCCTATGTCATTATCAGACCACTATTTGAAATATTTTAAAACAGAGTAAATTACATTATTACTCCTTTCTGTGCTTGTGTTCTCATTTGGTACAAAAATTTGACTAATGGTTTGGGGATTTTTTGTTAAGTATTTCTGTTTAGCAATGAACAAGGTTGTCAAGAAATTACTGTAAAAGCTGAGGCAAAATTTAGTGCTTAGTTCTGAAAGTAAGTAGTTTTATGGTCACCTTCTACTGCAGTGAATACCTTTAGATCATTTTCTTGCCTAAAGACATAGGTTTTATGAAATTGTGAACATTCTATTTAACACTACAAATGTCTTCCTTTTGGTAGCATATCTGATAGATTGTTGTTTAGAGAATGGAGCAGTCATTGCTCTTACATACTTTGTCATATTGGTCACTCCTGTTACCATTTTTTTGCTGCACAATATCATAAAAATACAAAAGTTAAGAAAAAATTCAGACACATGGTCAATGTTAGCTACATTTTATAAAAATAAGCATCACCTAGTACCAATTATTTGGTGAGTGCTAATCTGAATTTTTTTTTTTAATTAAGCAATTACTCCAACCTGTTAAGACCAAAGAAAGGAAATTAACTATAACTCAAATTTTTGCAATACAATTGTTTAGAGTAAAAAAACAAAACAAAACAAAATCATTCCTTATCATTTGTCTGAAAATTAGGTAGCTAACTCTTCCATTTCTTTTATATTTCAACTCAAAACTGTTATTGCAATACTTGTAGTTGAGAAACTAACCTTAGGGTTTGCTCCTGCCACCAGTCCTACTTTCGTTTACGATCTCTTTTAAATAATATTTTTTTCTACTTGAGGTCCTGATCAAATCTCTCTGTGTATTTCCTGTAATTCATAAATTTCATGCTTAATTGTGAAATCAGTAACTCAAACACTTCTCTGAAGGGGAGTTAAATTCCCTAAGCTGGGAAATGCAACTGTCCCTTGGTCATGGCTAACTGTATCACCTCCTAGGCAAGTGACCAGTAAAGTCAGCTCTTTAATTGCCTCAGTGGCCATGGACAAACTGTTAACTTGCTTTGATGCATAGGACTGGACCAGCCTTCAACCTGCAGCATGTAACTCAAGTACTGTTTCAGTGTCTAAGAAATACAGAAATTAATCACTGCAAGAAGTAGAGCAAGATGTGTGATTTATTGATTATTTTCTATTAAGCAGAATAATAATCAAGGTTATTAAGTGACAGTGGATTTGAAGGTTCTTACCATAGATTTTAACAATTCTATGAAGCAAAGATTAAAGATGCTGATCACTTTAAGAATTCATACAGCAATACTAATAGGAGTCTTTCAAAAGCATAATCATAACACTCAGATAACATTTCTTTGCCATAAAAAAAAAAATCTTACAAGTAAACTTTCAGTTTGAAAGAAAAATCCTGTGAAAACCTCATTGTCTGATCTTGGGCCTACAAATTCAGAACGGAATTAAAATAATCAGCAAGAATGAAAATAAAAGGATGCAACCAATACCAGCATTTCTACAAAAATTTCCCCAGTCCTTACACTTTCAAATCCACTGTGTCTTTGCTGTACAATACCCAGTAGAAGGACAATATGGCAATTCATGGATGCTGTCAGAAGCACTAGCTTTGAAAAAATATCTTTATGAGATGCAAGAATAAAAACTAATATCCCAGAAGAAGTCAAATATTGCACAGCAAGCATTGCTAATATACCACTGATAATTAAGTTTACCTCAAAGAGAAGTTGAAATATCTTTTGATGTGAAGAATTACAATGAAGTGATGATATAGTAAATTTCAATATCTATAAAAAGTATCTATTTATTTAATTTGACAAGAAACAAAAGCAGAATGAAAATGTAGAAGAAATATGATCATCTCTCAAATATATGGTTTATAATTGAATGCCATTGCACTTTTCAAAATGCCTCTAGCTAAGAAGAAAGATCTGTTATCAATGATAAAAGCTCTTTAGAATGAGCGTCCTTTGCCAACTCTTCACTGTCAGACTATGCCTGGTCTCACTGAATACATCAACTTTGACCTGTGTGAAGGATGAGGAAGGGAGTTAAAATTCTTATTACATTTTTGTGACAAGCATCAGTTTGGGGCACAAATGTTACTCTCCTGAATTTTTCCAAATTTCTGTTCAGTTGTTACAGTTGCAATCTAAATGTTTTTCAGAGAAAAAAAGTATCAATACCTTGATTACACCATCTCCTTTTTATTCCTAGTCAACTTTAAATAAGTTCATATAAGAAAAAAAAATTAAACATCTAGTTCCACTTATTTCTCTCAGAATCAAACATTCATCATGCCTTTTATTCACTTGAGGATGTATATTAAAAAAAAGTAATATATAAAATATTTCAACATATAGCCTACATTTATAAAGCTATTTTGAGTGTAGTAGGATTACAGTATGAGAGATGTACACGTTATTCACAATTCTTTACAATATGTAGTGTTTTAGTCCTGACCAAATTACTTCATCCAAGTTTTAGGCATACAAAAAAATATCTAAAAATGTAATGAAAAATATTTTTGGAGGTGTGTTCAAGTGCTACAAAATAGCAACAGCCTCTATTCTCATCATATCCAGATCTCACTTTTAGCTACATTTTTAAAAACCCAAGCCCATAAAGAAACAAAAACTAAGTGATCTTTTGTTTATGTATTTGTTTCCCTAGTATTTGTGCCAGGGGATGTTTCTATCTTTGATTTTTCTAGAATTCAGTGGAAGAATAATAGAAATATTGTTGAGAAATTAGTAACAGGACAGCTAGTCACCATTCAATTTTAATTATCAGTCTAATATAACGTAACCAAGACTATTAAGGATTTAAAAGATCTTACTATCCATTTGAGGGAGACACAATTTACATCTAATTTTCAGTGATTTATACCAACAAGGTTGTTTCTGTATTGTATGCACTACAAAAAGAAAAAAAAAAACTTTCTAGTAAATTTTTACTAACATCTACAAACAATATCATTCAGATTCAAATAACTAGTGTGATAGTAATTGGTATGGTAGTAACAACTATAAAAGTTTATAATGATGTCTGGCCTCTGGAGATATTGTACAACTATGGTTCAATAGGACCTCTGGGGGTAAGAAAAACAAGAAATGCAATATCTACCATGTAATATTCTCTCTTTGTCTACTAGAATAGACACAGTGGAAACAAAGAACACAAATGTCTTGGGAATTCCTCAGCTGCTGCTGCCCACACAACAGTATTTTAATCACCCAGGTAAACACTGTGTGAAAATGACTTCTCCCATTTTTAGCAACAGCATTTCTCATTTGCTTTGCTTGTCTAAAGGCAGCCATACACCGTACTTGCTTCATTTCTTTGCAAGGGGTGGCTCAGGATCAAATAATTGTCACTAATTTTGTTGTCATTCCTTTGAGAAGCAATATTTCCATGACAATAGACAGAATGGACAGGATTCTTCAGCATGATCCAGCTTCTTCTACCATCCATTTTCTTATAGTATGGACAAAGAAAGGGAAGGCTGTAGGGCAAAGGGTTCTTTGCCTGCAATGTTGCCTCCTGGTGGAAAAGTCCTATAAACATTTAGTCAATCACTAGAGATGCATAACTAACATGTCACAGGTACTGCAATGTCTATGGTATGTAGAAATACAGTAAGATAGTTACCAGCTCTTCAAAGAGAATGGCTATGCTTTCACATAAAATAATGTGCCCTAGAAGAGTGAAAACTCTCCCCGCTCTGTTCCTAACTTTTTCCCTTGTTTCACTTAAAAATACAGTCTCTGATCAATCTTAACTTCTGGGCTGAACCAAGATTGCAGTTGTCAGGTTTATTAGATTACCTAGCCCAGTCTCCCACATGGTTCTGCTGAATTTGTTAACCAGGTTTCAGCATGCATGAAACAGTTTCTTTTGGAAAAGTACCTTTTAAATCCTTGAGCCACAGAGGAAGTTTCTGTTTCAAAGTAGTTACTTAGAAGTTATTATAATCATCATATCCTTTTCTAGAACTTGAATTTTCCCATCAACTTCTTTTAAAAGTAGAATCAAACTGTCTAAATTTGTTGTTTCCTGTAGAGAATCAATCCTTTACTTTGAACTTAGAAATTCAAATCTGATTGCCAGAGGAAATTATGTGAACATAATCCACTAAAAGGGCTAAAGGAGGAAAGAAACTCAAATACTATACGATATCAGATCCTCAGGTCATGCTTCTTATGACACAAGTTGTTTACAATTACAGGTTTGAGTGATTATTTTTTTCTCCATCTATGCTAACAAGCACTTGTGATAAAGACAGTGATCAAGAACTTACATTGACTACAGAATACATCTAGAATGTGAAAGAAATAGGACTCCCACACTTGAGCTGTAAATATTGCATAGCTGACGTTACATTGTAAGTTCTCTTAAGGAATCTGACCTTTAGCTTCAGAGAAAAGACTACAGAGTTAGCAAATCACAGATATGTACATCATTTCTTTGACTGTTATTTTTTGTATGTATTTTACACAACATTACAAATTACATGGTCTAGTCTGTAAATATTGCTGCATTTCTGTAGTATGCTCCCACCCATCTGATCCCATTACAACTGAAACTTTTAAATTTGGTTCATCCCTTGATATCAAAGGAACTGGCCAGGTTTAAAGCTTAGAAGGTACTTCTACCCCAATACCTTTAAAAATTTAAACCACCCAAAATTTTGAGTCTTGGGTTGTCAGTCTAATATCACCAATATTAATAATAATTTAACAATAAAATATATATTATTTAGTTAATATTATTATTAATAACATTAATCATATACATGCTTTGCAAGTCTGTAGCATAGCTGAAAAGCAGTAGGAAGACATCTTTCATTTAGCGCTACGTCTGCCTCAGGGTGAGCATCAGTATTTATGTGAATGTGGGGCAGACAAAATCAGGCTGTAATACTACAGGAGTCGCTCTTTGTCTCATCTCCGTCTCAGCTTTATAAAACTGGACAGTTTGTTCTGTCATCCTTCCAATGCCTGCCATAGATGAGGATATGAATGAGAACAAACTAGCCAAGCCACTGACCAGTTACATTGGAAACACTGAGAAAAAGAAGGGGAGAGTGGGTAGAAATGTTATTCTCTTCCTCTATACAAGAGATGCATGTCTTTTGCTCTGAAGACTCAAAAGTGTACTAATGAATGTCTGGCACCTCCATAATATTAATTGAACATGCAATGGAGTTTTAAAGTTTATTGCTTTTCTTTTAAAGCATGTTCTTTGCCATGACTATGCATTCTATTAGCACACCTATAGCTATGCTGTCTCTAAGTCTGGAGTTCTACTGAATTATTCAGGTTTACAATACTAATATTCTCCTTTCTACAAAGGTGCTAAAAGAGCATATCTTGTGTTCCATCTACACACACAGGGTAATGTCTAACCCCCATAGAGCAAAGTATATTAAACCCAGAGGTTTATTATTTCTCACATTTGATTGCCAGAGTTGGAGTTCAGAGTAAATTTAGATGTGTTTTCGTGTTTTTTTTTTTTTTTCTCTTGAATTTCTGGTTTAAATCTTCTATTTCTAAATGGATTCAGTAGTCACATGGATGTTTGGGCTACATCACACAAATTAAAGCTTTTTTAAGCAAGCGACCAAATACATCACATGATGCCTAGAACACATGATAAACAGATGAACGATATTAAATACAGTCACATGAATAGAAACAAAGAGTTATTGACATTGTCATCATATAAGGTCAGAAGAGGAATGATTATTTCATTTTATTGGTTTCAGCAAAGTATAATCTGTACACAACAGCTTACACAAGGAACATTATGATTGTTCCTTCCACATCTGTGAAATGTGAAATCTCAGTGAGATTAGCTATTTAGATTTTACTTTTTAAAAGTAAAAATTAAAAACTATAACATCCAGCAAAAACACCTTAGAATCTTGTTAGAATTTTCAGTATATAAATCTGTGATTTTTTACTTCAAACTTAGGAAATACAGAGAAGTGTCCACTGTTTTACATGACTCATACATTAAAAAGTCAGGCACAAAGTATTGTTATGGAATCAAATATACCACTGCCTAATAAAATGGTATTATAAGCTAAAGTTCTACAAAAATTTTCAGAGGTTCTTGCAGGTTACTAGACGTTCTTTAAAAGTTAGCGGACTACAGTAAATGAAGGGCATAGAGGGGCCAAAAACAAATCGACACAAAAACCCTCACACACCAATAAATCTCTTTAGCTAATCTTGTCCTGCAAAACTCACTAAAATCTTAGAGCTAAGATGAATATGTTCTCTGTCATTTCATCATCTCTATCATGATTCTACAATCCCATGATTTAGTTTAATGAGCTCTGTTGTTCTATTTTAAAAAATTATAGTTTTAATATGTTACATATACAGATAGGCTAGATGCAATATATATGCAAGATGAGCTAGAAAGTATAAAGTGGGAAATATACTATCTCCTGTATAAACTTGAGGAAAAAATTGGTTTTATTGTACTCCTACCTATAGTTTCTAACATGCTGAAAAATACAGCAAGTTAAATAAGCTTTTAACAGAAGCTTATTTGATTTGTGAATTGATACAAAAGACAAACTCTACTGGTACTTAACTGCACAGTATCTGATTTGAAAAGGTATTTCTATTATTAAAATCAGAAAGATAGACATTTTTTTCCTTTGAGATAATACATAGACATATTATCTAGTGTAGAAGGTTATTTGCATAGCTTTCATGTAATGTGGACGATGTCTTGATAGACTGTTTTCACTAAAATGATTAAACTGGTTTTCCAAGCAAACCTTCGTCTAATTACCCTGTCTCCATTGTAAAAACAAGCAGCAAAAAATAACTGTTTTTTTCTAACTTAAAAAATTGTTTCCAGGGAGATAAGGCTATATCCACACTATAAGACAGTTTCTTGACTACCCAAGAGCATTTTCAGGGGACTGAACAGTCATCCATAGACAAGCTTCAGTGTTAGCAAGATCCCTCTTGTATTTTAGACGTTGTTAGCTAACATGTCTCAAGTAGAGTTCAGGAGCTGGCACACTCAGGCACAGTTTGCAGGGAATGGTTTCCATCTCTGTTTTGGGAACTGAGAAAACTTACTAGCTGCAGGTGTGTCATTTAGCCTTCAGGCATGAAGAATATTACTAGCAACATTTGACCTTGTGGTGCTCCTTGGTAGACTAAGTGGGGTCGTGGATGGCATCTCTCTACTTCTAGAAACACATTTTTTCTTCCTAACTGATGCTATTTCCCAGTCTGATTGTCTTTGCTAAGTTCTGCATTTAGCATTTCAAAAATTATTTTTTAAGATAGATCTTATAATAAAAATAAAACTGTCAAAGACTTGATTTACAAATTACCTCAGAATATATATTTCATAAAGCTACACAAGTTCAATATGTATTTATTAGTAAACTATTTGACTTCGGTTTCATGTGAGGATAAGTAGTAATCGAAAGACAGATGCATGGCCAAAATCACTGCCTTGTAATGGGCTACCAGAAAAATAATGGAAAAATGGAGACACAGACATTAGCATGGACATTAAACAAAAATAATTGTCCAGACACATTGTCTTATTCACAACATTTCAAACATATCATGCTGAGTCCCTAATGCTGTAAATACATGGGTGCTCCACTGAATGCACCAGAGTGGTATGACAGCACTCATACAAACATGTAGTAATTCATACCCTCCAGAGCACCAGCACAAGCAGCACTCTAGTAAGATGACATAGAAACTAAAGCCATCCCTGAACAGGAATGTGGCAGGAGAGCAAAACATGGAAACAGTGATCTGCTTCTCTCAAGTTCTCTCCATAGGTTGTACAGCTTGCAGAGGTAACTAAGGCAAGGAGATGAATCTGGCCTTGTGAAGGCTGTGTTCACACAATAACAGGTCTATTACAACATTTGTTATGAGAGAACTTTTTTCCAGACTCCAAAACTCTCCCATAGATGACACAAGCAATTAAACAGCATTTACCAAACACTACTGTGGACTTACCACCTCCTTTGTAATTTCCTGACTGCTATTCTTTCTGCATAGGCATTATCGCATTTAATAGCAGCAATGTTCACTAGACGAGCTCATAACTTGAAAACAAACTTTCCATCACACAGCCTGTATGTTCATGAATACGTAATATGTATGTAAGAAGACCTTGGATAAGTACACTGCATAAAATAGTCCCTTCAGGGTAATTGGTAGTTAAAATGAAAAATGTATGTGTCTGGAAAACATACATCGCATTTAAATGTGCAGGCCTGAAAATTCTAAAAATGCGTCCTTCCACTTTTCCCCAACAGTTACAGCTAGATAGCAGATGTGGTTTTGCTTTTCTACCTTCACACATTGACAGTTTGAACTTCTGTTTTAACCACTAACACACTCTGATCCAGTCTTGCAGAAACAAAACCCATTACTTCTAATACACTCTAGTCCTTAATATGACAAGTAGCATTTCCAGTCATGTTTTCCAGACCCAGAACATGACTTTCCCCAGCAACACCTTCGAAAGCACACACATTTATACAGAAAGCAGAAAACCCATGTCCCGCTCCTTCTCAAACACACAGTACAACTAATTCAGCTCCTAGGAGAATGAGTATGCAACTGCAGTTGCACAGACACAAATAGCTAGTTCATGTGCTCCATATTTTATCCTTCCTATTGTGCAAAGTTCTTCATTAGTGCTGAGCACAGGAGCCGGAACACAGGACAGTACAGCATAGGGACAATAATCACGACAATCTAAGTTACCATCTGCAGAAGCACTATACCTAAAAGAAGGTTCCCCATGTACTTCTCCACTTGGCCATTCTGATATACTTAATGCACAAAGTACAGAAGCCATAACTGCTGTCACTTGCAAGCCCAACATGTTGGCCTGTTGCAGTAACTTAACAGATAAACCACTCTTATCTCTGCACACTGGATGAAACAAACAGCACTGTTTTACTTATATCAAAAAGTCCTTGACAGAAGTTAATTTCAGGGAACCACAAACTCCCTCTAAACTACATTGGTTTAAATCACTGCACTGACTTATCAAGAAGATGATGTGGGCTGTGCCTTTGCCTTGCTGAAGGCTGGCACACCAGCAACACTGCAAGTGCCAAGCAGAATTTTTCAAAATTGTTATTCACTTGCTCTTGAGGAATATAAGCAAGGACAAAAGAAATTCATGGTAAATTGTCCCACATGTAACACTAATATTTTCATGAAATTGAAAGACGTTTCCAACTGTGCCACTCTTGGTCATCTAGGGACCTGAAACAATGTCTCAGTTTCCCAGCACCCTGAGACTCCCTGGTCCAAACCTGGACAGGCAGCAAGTCTATCATAATGTTGCAAAGAACAATATGACATTCTCTACAAGAGCGAAAAAAAAAAAATCAAAACAAAACAAACACAACACCACCATGCAAGAATGACTTGTTGGGTTGTTGTAGTTTTTTGCTTTAAGAAAAATCTTTTTGCTACAGTATGCTATCTCCTAGATAACCTGCACTGTTTATTCTGAGCTTCTCCCATTCACAGGAACTTTCCAAAATGCAAAATGAGAAACAGTCCCTCAAGAAACACATTCCAGGATGTTCAAAATTAACTCAATATCTAACATGAATGACATTTTATAGTAAAAACAAAAATAACCCATGTGGTAACAGGGGAAACAATATTACCTTAAATATTGCTGCAAATATGAAGTTAATGCATGGAAGTTAACTGTTTTTAAGAGGTTCTGATGTTGTTCTAATCTTTGCCACTTTTGTGCTGGGGGCAGGGGTACAGGCGATTTTTTTTTATTGGACTGTAGAGCTAATATGAACTCAATATTTTCCAGCATGGTGGGTCGTACATTTTGCATATTTATTTCTGCATGATTTTGTACAAACACTTGACTTTTACAGCTACTTAGAAAACAAAATATTCTACATTAAAGTTTAAATAAGCTGTACAAATTTATTAGGTTAGGTTTCTCTGAACTAGAAAAATCAGTTGAAGAAAATCCTCACAGAAATACAGCTTTATAAATGCTTCAGCAAAAGCAAGAATTGAGTTATCACAGCAAATAGTTATTGACAGGTTAGTGATCCTGCAAGCAATGAACTATCACCTAGCAGTGTTTAAGTTAAAGCTTCCAGAAATCAACCTGTGGGTGCCACCTCTAACAGATAAAACTCACAGCACCTTTATATAGGCATCTCCACAGTGATTTTTTTTTTATTTTTCCCTTTTACAGCCTCAAGTTTATGTGGGAATAAGACTTTTGGTTGCATACAATGAGATATGGACTGTTACAGCTTCTCGTAATGGCACCGTAACAGTGGTGTTCAGTGAGAACTTATTTCTTCTAATTGTTAAGCAGTACATAGCTTATCTTTTGAGTAGAAGACAATAAAATCTATTGATGCATCTTGAATACTCTTGAGCCAGTTCTGATGTTGCAATGGTGAGGTAAGCAGGAGCGTGAGACAGCTTTATGTGTCAAAAAGGACAAAACTCACTTTTCACTACAACACTTTCCTCATCTTCTAGCAGCAGTATAAGCACATGTAGCTTTTAAGAAAAACTGGTCACTGAAGTTACTTTGACTACATACATTGAAATACTGCAGTGGAAAACCTCAAACATTTTATTTTGGAATGCCCCAAGTACTTTACTGCACACAGAGCTTCTATGATATGTGGCACAACTGATTAGTAGAAGTATTAACTCAGTGACCTGAAATTTCACAAAGGTTTGAAAGAGAACTGTTGCAATACATAATTTCAAAACCAATCTGAATAAAATGCTCTTAAGTTGCTAAGGCTTTTTAGTCCATTTTTTTAACCATACATTGCGATGAACAAGGGAAATTCTTGACTTCCAAGCATCCTCTCAGCAAACAGGCTGAAATACTGAGTATTTCTAAAGATACTGTAAGAGCTTTACTAAGCCACTTATATATTTACACAGTTAATTACTATGCACTCAAATTAATGTCCCAATACGGTACGTGCTTGAAGCATAGAGCACTGTTAACGTCAACCGACTGTTTGTATATTTAAGGTGGGGTGTATACCTTAAGAATCTTCCCGAGCTGGGCCATTAAGGTAGAAAACATTCATCATTACAATTTCACTTTTATGGACTCAAAACAGAAGTTTTACTTATACCTGACCTCTCTGAGGAAGAAATAGATGTTGCATACTGAAGACAGCCATATTTACGTGGCTTCTTACATACTACTATGAGAATCCAGGCACTTGACAGCAGTTATCCAAGAACTACCCACTACATTAGCATGAACCACGAGACAGGGAGTCCAAAAGTTGTGGCAGCATTTCCGACATGAATTATCTTGCAGCCTCTGGTGAGAGCTCACAGGTAATGCCATCAACTGCATTCTTTCATACCACCATGTCCTATAAACATTGCATAATTATTTTGAATATATTTCTTAATTCATAAGCTGCATGCACAGAAGCAGAATACACAGATTAACAAACTGATCCCAAGTCAGTTACAAACCTAATCTCTTAGAAATAGGTAGACAAAAAGTAGAGTAGATGATGGCTAATCCAAACTTAAGACCTTCACCTTTTGGGATCTCAGACCAGAACATCAGGCAGGAAACTATAGGTGAGAGAATTTATGCAAAAGTAAGATCTAAAATCTATGATAAAACTAACAGTATATATTACATAGTGAGTTAGCCTGCAAAACAACATTTATTAAAGACTCAATACCAGTTCTGGCCAGAAGTGAATAAAGAAGTTGTGCTCTTTCATATAAATGCTGCTGACATTTGAGGAGAGACTGCTAAATAACTGTACTGTACCCTAACTAACTCACCTTCCTCTGGTTTGATTGCTGATAGATGATTTTAAGAGTACATTGCATGGTTGAGTGGAAATCCAAGGTTTTAGTCACCAGTAATGCATTTGCAACAGCTGCAGACAGTACCATATTGTGTATATATCATGTGCAGTAAGCAATAAAAGATTCAGTGAAACTATTTCCGAAATTCATTGTATTACAAAAGCCATCCCTGAACACATTATACATATTACCACAGGAACTGATTCTACTGTATCTTCTTGAGTTTGTTCCTCTGATTTTCGTATAATAGCCTTTCATTCATAGGCTTCAGTTACTGCTTCCCTATTTTTGTAGGTCCCTGAATATCTATATAATCTTTAGAAGGCTAATAGATCAATATATGAAGGGTATTAATCACCTCCAAATAGTATGGAGAAATGGCTTGTTTGGTAACATACAAAAAATAGAGTAACTGTAACACTGCTCTCAGTACTAGACTTGAAACTATATTATGGCAATAACACATGCCAGTGAGAGTCACATTCCTCCCTGCCATAAGAACACAATACAAAGGGAAGGGCGAATCCAAATTCAGTGTATTCATGATAGGTGTAACTAAGGCAATATATATATATGTAAAAACACACACAGAAAATGAATTTAAAAAATTAAGCTTTTATATAGATCGTGAAAAAATGTGTTGATCATATTTATCCTTTATATCTCAGTCTGATAATACTTCGCTTCCTAAGAAATCTTTTCTGGTAACATCTGGTTATTTCAACACACTAGATAAGAGCAGTACATCCAGCCCACTATCCTGTCTCTAATACTTAACACAGATGTCTGGAACATTAAAAAAATGAAACAAAACAAACAAAAAAAACAACAGAGGACAAACCTAAAATAGTATTTGCCTAGAAAACATTCTTAAATTCCAGCAATTTCTTGCTCAAAGACTTCCTAAACTAGATGGAGTATCTTCTTATTTAATTGTTCTCAGCAGATTTCTTCCATTAATTTGCTACTTTTTGAAGGCACTGTAAATTCTACAATGTTTCATGCTAAAGAGTTCTGCAGTTGGGTTATGTAACTTGGTAGTTTTGAACATCAGGTACTGGAAAAGAATACTGTATCAGCCAAAATAGGAATGGTATCTTACAATGTGGTTAAGACTTCATGATAGCCAACACAGCACAGATACATAATGAGTTCTATGCTGCAGTGCGTTACAACATGCTCCAGACATTTATAGAAATCAAATATCTTACAAATATTAAAGGTGCATTTACCTTCAGTTTTGGTTTGCAAATACTGTCTACTTTTCAGCACAGTCAATGATCTAGGATTTAGTCAGATGAACACAAGCTGTGCTCTGCTCACTTTCCATAACATCAGACCCTTGATACTGGCAGCCAGAAGGAGGACACAGAAATGATCATTTAACACATTGGGTTATTTTTGTTACAGATCAAACCTTCAGCTCACTTGAAAGTGCCTCTCATCAAATGATAACACATCTACACTATCTGAAGAATTTTTTTAAGAACTCTATCACTGAAGGAGATGTAAAGTTGTCATCAACACAACTGCTTGTTTTTGAAAGACAGTGTTGAAGGTCCAGGAAAACCTAGCAGCTGAGCAAAACCATGCAAAGTAATTGCTCATGTAAGAAAAGGTGACACTGAAAAAAAATTTATCTGAAGGCATGCTTAATGCTCATGTGTTTCAGATAAGGTTTTCTGGAAGTGAACCACAGGTACAAAAAATGAGCAAAAAAAAGTTTTTTTCCTTTCAGTGGCAGCGTTAAGAACTGAAGAAAAACATCAAAGAGCAGAGAATTTGTTTAAAGAAAGCATTATCATCTCCAGCATATTTTGTTTGATCTTTTACAAAATTGACATTTCCCCGTATGTAAATAGAAATAGGGGTAGCAATACATTCAAGATGAGCTAAACTTCTAGTCTGTTAGACACAAAATACAAATGAGTTCCTCTGCATTTGCCAGTTTTCTACACAAACACTGATAAACACTCTTGGAAACTCTTTACTCAGCTGGTGAGACGAGAAAAATGAAGAGTCTCAAAAAATTGACCTCAGTTTTAAGATTTTTATAGCATCAGAAATAATGCATCAGTTAAAAACACTTCTTAAAGAAAAAAGTCAAGAGAAAAGAAATATGTAATTGACCATTCTAAACCATACTTGTTATGGTTGCTGGTGGTGTGCTTTGATGGAGTCACTGTGGTCTAGAAAACAAATGTACAATATACTGTGGAAATACTGCAGTTCTGCACTGAAAAAGAGTGAATAAGGATTCATGTTGTTTGAACTTTTTTGTTGGTTTTGTTTTGTTGTGTTTTTTTTTTTTTTTAAATTAGGATCAATCTTAATTTTAAAGGCTTTCGAGTTTGTATCCAGAATAAGTAATTTAGGTTTTTCTCCTCCTATAAAATTAATTCTATTTTATAATTCTTTTTTTTTTTTTTTTACTTAGTATTGAATTTTCTGCCTGAGAAGTGGAATAACAGAATTTCTTTATAAAGGAAAAATTGATCTACTCCAGAATGAGGTTTCTTTGAGAATGCCTGTAAAAATGATCTAATTATAATTCCTTAAAGAAGTAATTGAGAAGGAATTAGAATTGAAATAATTTGTAACTACAATGCAAAGAAATCCAGAACATTGCAAATATCTTTAAATACTAAGAAAAATCAACTATCATATTCCTTTTTTCACTGATCAAGTGTTTGAAGTAAGCAACTTCATTCTGTAATTGCTATTAACTAAATGAATTTAAACGCCTAAGAAAAATTGCTATAATAGAATCACAGCACCTTTGCAGGTTATTCATAGAATCATAGAATGGTAGGGGTTGGAAGGGACCTTTAGAGATCATCTAGTCCAGCCTCCCTCCAGAAGCAGGTAAACCTAGATCAGGTCACATAGGAACATGTCCAGGCAGGTCTTTGAAGACCTCCAAGGAAGGAGACTCCACAACCCCTCTGGGTAGCCTGTGCCAGGGCTCCCTCATCTGAACAGTGAAATATTTTTTTCTTATATTTAAGTGAAACTTCTTGTGTTCAGCTTCACCCCCTTGTCCTGTAGTTTGCTAAAATAAAAGGATGTCCCAACCTCCTGACACCCAACATTTAGATATTTGTAAATGTTAATAAGATCTCCCCTCAGTCTCTTCTTCTCTAGACTAAACAGCCCCAGTTCCCACAGCCTTTCCTCATATGAAAGATGTTCCAGTCCCCTCATCATCTTGGTGGCCCTGTACGGGACTCTCTCCAGCAGTTCTCTGTCCCACTTGAGCCAAGGAGCCCAGAACTGGACACAGGGCTCCAGATGAGGCCTCACCAGGGCAGAGTAGAGGGGGAAGCAGAACCTCCCTTGACCTATTGGCCACACTCTTCTTGATGCATCCCAGGATGCCATTGGCCTTCTTGGCCACGAGGGCACATGGCTGGCTCATGTTTAACTTCTTATCAATCAGGACTTCCAGGTCTCTCTCTGCAGAGCTGCTCTCCAGCAGGTCAATCCCCAGCATATGCTGGTGCCTGGGGTTGTTCCTCCCCAGGTGCAGGACTCTGCGCTTGTCCTTGTTGAGGTTCTTCTCTGCCCAACTCTCAAGCCAGTCGAGATCCTCCTGAATGGCAGCACAACCTTCTGGGGAATCAACCAGTTCTCCCAGTTTAGTGTCTTCAGTGAATTTACTGAGAGTACACTCTGTCCCCTCATCCAAGTCATTGATGAAGATGTTGAGCAAGACTGGTCCTAGAATCGATCCCTGTGGAACTCCACTAGCCACCAACCTCCAACTTGTTTCTGTGCCTCAATCACCACCCTCTGGGCTCTGTCATTCAGCCTACTCTTGATCCACCTCACTGTCCACTCATCCAAGCCACACTGCCGGAGCTTTCTGATGAGGATGTTAGGAGACAGTGTCAAAAGCCTTGCTGAAGTCAAGGTAGATGAAATCCACTGCTCTCCCCTCATCTAGCCAGTCTGTCATCAGAAATTTTGTAGACAGAGGAAGATGAAATCTTGTCCTATAGATGAACCATTTAATGTCTCCTACAGGAGTACACTCCTAGTTTAGTGTCACAACATGGTGAAGAACTGATATACTGTTGTTTTTTCATAATTGGTCTTTATTTTTAAAGAAGTAGAATTCTTTAAAGGAGGAAACAGCTCTCCAGTTTTGTCAGCTGGTGTATTCTTTGACATGTATTTGTTTCTAATATTCTCAAACAGTGGCAAAACCAAAGAGCAAAGATTACTGCCCCACTTAAAGAAAGGAGTCTTGTGAACAAGCTGCTATTGTGCCTCTTCAAAAAGACAACAGTAAATTTATTCTCCTTAGGAACCCAGTTCTCCTGTTCAGTGCAAAGGTGGTATATTTGAAGTAATGATTCAAAGTGTTCCAGTATTTCCTTAATATGTTTAAGATCTTAATGTTAGAACTGGTTTGTATGATTACTTTGTCCAAATTAATGACTCATGATAGTGAGATGACAGTGAATTTTTCAAGAAGATGAGGGGTGGGGGAGAGAAGGCTTTGCAAAACAGAGTATCAGTGATGTAGAATGTTATGCAGAATGTATCATTGCACAGGTTAAATTTCAAGTGCTACTTTTCTCAGAGCGTTATAAATAATTAGTTCCAGTAAATCAAGGGAATTGGACAGAAGCAAGCTATGTCCTGACCTGTAGCAAGGTTGAGTGCTACTGGAGCTACAGAATCATAGAATCCTGGCTTTGGGTTTTGTTTTCACTGTAATAGTAAGAATTGGAACATATTCTTTCTGCTGAATAAATACAGCTGACCCACAGTTGAACAAAAATTGCAGGTAGTGTACCTCAAACGAAATTTTAGTTGCTATCTTGTTGATGGTCTAGTATTCCATTTTTGGGAGAGTGAGGGAAAAGTACTTCAGATTGGATTCAGGTTTGTCCTTAATCTGAACATATTTGATACAAAACTCTTTATTCAATACCTTTCTTAATTCAAATGAAATATTGCTGAAGTAATGTTCTTATGGAGCTCAAACTTCTGCAATTCCTTAAAATACATACAAAACAATTTCTCTTTGAGATGAATTATGAGAAGGAGGGGTTTTACTTCTGTTTATAAAAGTAATATTACATTTTCTTCACAGGATTCTGCTATTCATAAGTCATCAAGAGTCACAGAAATTCTATGGCTCTTTTCATAGTCAGGCAGAGACAGAGGTCTAACACCACTCTAAATCCTTGAAGTAGGGATTTCATAAGAATTTTGTCCCTTCCATCCCCTACGATTCTATGATTCTAATTGTCTCCACATTCGTTCCTTACTTAAGTAACATACATCAGTTTCTGAAAGGGAATGCAGTGTCACTAAGGCAAAATATGGAGCAAATTGTTTTGAACTTAGAAATCCAAGGAAAAAAGATACTTTTTGTTCTCTCTCTGTTCTTTGGATACTTGCTACATGTGCAGAAAGAGTTGCTGTTGACTTTAAAATATCAGAAACAATAATGGAAGAGTTAAATAGGATTATCGGTAAGGTATGACTTAAGCGATTGTGAATAAAGAAATTAACCATTTTAATGGAAATACAAATTTACTTCTAGTTAATCTTACTACTATAAGTAGTATTTTTTTATCCCTGATGAAGACTGCATCAACTCTTCATCATCATAACTGAATACCATTTTCTTCTCCAGTTCCCAAAAGATGTTAGATTTTAGCAAAACATTTCTAAAAGAAGCAACAGAACTTCTGTGAACTTACAGAACCATGTCAAAATACCAGATTTCCTTAAATATATGTATACCCTTCTAATCAGGCTCTGTAGCAATCTCCTATGTCCAGAGCAAAGGTGCAAAGGTTTATTTTCCAGTTTGGTAACTTATCTATTTTCACTGTTTTAAAAATTGTTCATATATTGTCATATTACATAGTTTTAAACAGTAAAATTCCATTGTACAGCAGTCTCACTGTTCCAGTGTGTGGCTATTGGCAAAGGGTTTGTAATAGGAAGCATGTTATGTTTTTTCATTATGTAACTTTTCCTGTTATATTTCTACATTCTTCTTGTGTTATTTGAATCTTGCAACTTTTTTATTGAATTTTTGAATGTTTTTCAATAATATTTTTCCTTCTACTGTTTGTTTACTGTCATTAGGTTTAGCACTGAGGACAACAATATTATGTGAGCTTTTTATACCCAGTCTAGTCCATAGGGAGTCTGTGCTCATCTGGAATAGGCTGGACTATGAAATGAAGGGAATAGTGTTCTACTTGAATGATTTAAATAAGCAGTTTACCAAATTACTTTTTTTCTTTCAAGCATCCAAAAGTTATTCTTCTCAAATCTTACTGTTCAGATAAAATATGCTTCATTTTTCATCCCATTTGACTGATCAGCTCTTATTTCTGTTTCAGTTGAAAACAGAAATTCTGTGGCAAATACAATGTCAGGTAGTAAATTTAATGATGTAATCAAAATATTAATATAGTAAACTAAAGAACGATCATTATAGGAAGTCTCTGATGTATTGCTATATTATTTATTCATTATTCTTTGTGTACAGTGTTGTATATGGTTATTTGTGAAAAGAATCACATCTGTCCTTAGAGCCATTAGAATATGTTCAATGTCATAATATTGCTGTAATTAATTCTAAAAATTGAGATATCTCTTAATGCCAGGAAACTTCTTGACCTTACATTTTATTTCATTGGTGTTTGTGTTTGTCTAGTACATTAGAGGCAAGTCCAGATATCATATGCTTTGAAAAAATAATTCACAGTATAATGGAACATGTATAATGGAGTGCTAATTAAAATAACAGAAAATAATTACTGTGAAATAAAATTAACAGCTCTTTACCCAGACTAAAAGAGAATTTTTCAGATTTTCTACAAGTTTCATAGTATTTTTCATACTTGACAGAGACTCTGGCTATTGCTCTTACTACTTAGAAACTACTATATTCTTTTATGCCTAGTGGTATGGCAAGTCAAGGGAATAAAGCATAAATTTAAGTAAAGCAAACTAGACCCATAAATACGGTTTTACTGTATCTCTTCTGTTTTGTGATATAAGTTCTAAACTACTTAATAGAAGTGTCTTTAAAAGTCTAGTTACACAGTCTGCTTGCTTGTGTTGATATCTAGCATTTTTTATTAAACCATTTAACCATAATGCTGTCCTGACAGTTCCAGTTCAGGTGACGATCCACCAAAAAATCTGTCACTTCAAATTGCTGCCTTCCTGGACAGACATGCTCCTACATGCTGGGCTGTTATGTCTGAAGGCGTGACTTTGTTTTTGATTGATTTCAAACATGTTATGTTTCATCTCGGCCAGTGGCTTTTACTTTTTACTATTTTCCATTCCTACAGATTTTGTGCCACCTGAAAGATGAGTAAGAATGCTTTCTTCCAGATCATTAACAAATGGTTTGAATAACATAGGGCTAGGAGATGATCACTGCAAGACCACTTTGAAAAATGGGCATTTGATGGTTCACTGTGGGGAAACTACATTTTGAAACATACTAGTTAAATCTGTATAACATTGATCTCAGTGTTCTAATTTCTTAATCAAAATGTCAGTGCTGTATTAAATGCCACATACAAATCTGGCTAAGTTGCAACATCACTGTTGTATTTTTCCACTAAATTTGTAATCTCATGAAAATGTCAAGTTAGTTTGATAGGATCTGTTTACCAGAAATCCTTGTTGATTGACATTAATTACACATCCTTATTTTATTAATCAAGTACCATATTGGCTATTTATTCTATCCAGGGCCAGTGTCAGGCTTAGGTGTCTGTAATTATCTCATATAAAGCTGCCCTAAACTATGGCGTGGTTCTATTCCCGCAAAGCTCTCCATTTTAAATCATTTATTTAAATATGGCTGGTTTGTTTTTGCCATTGGTGCTTTTTCTAAGAAGGAGATAAGAGAGGGAACAGCACTGAACACAGACAACTTCAATGGGACTATGGATAGAGACCTGGGAGTCCTGATTGATAATAAGCTAAACATGAGCCAGCCATGTGCCCTCGTGGCCAAGAAGGCCAATGGCATCCTGGGATGCATCAAGAAGAGTGTGGCCAATAGGTCAAAGGAGGTTCTGCTTCCCCCTCTACTCTGCCCTGGTGATCTTATTAACACTTACAAATATCTAAATGTTGGGTGTCAGGAGGTTGGGACATCCTTTTCTTCTATTGTAGCTAGCAACAGGACAAGGGGTAATGGAACACAAAAAGTCCCATTTAATTGTAAGAAAAAACCCTATTTTCCTGTAAGGGTGAGGGAGCCCTGGCATAGGCTGCCCAGAGGGATTGTGGAGTCTCCTTCCTTGAAGGTCTTCAAGACTTGCCTGGACATGTTCCTGTGAGACCTGATCTAGGTTGACTTGTTTCTGCAGTGGAGCTGGACTAGATGATCTCTAAAAGTCCCTTCCAATCCTGCCATTCTATGATTCAGGAACAAGACCTCAGAGCTATAGATGAGATTTGTTCATGATATAAAGAGCAGTTCATAAATTACTTATCAATTAACCTCAGATCTCACCTATCGGTAAAGCTTTCATACACTTTACAGGTTTGTGAAATGACCTATGGTGCTGCTCTGCATTGAAAAAAGTAACCTTTCAGTATCTAGCTAAATTTAAAAAAAAAAGAAAAAGAAAAAAATCAGTTCAAGCTATTCAGAAGGTGTACTGAGGTGTCAGTCTTCTCCCAAGAAACAAGTGAAATGGCTTCAAACTGTACGGGGCAGGTTTGATTGGAGATTAGTGAAAGCTTTCTCCAAAGGAATTGTCAAGTATTGGAACAGACTGTTCAGGGAAGTGGTTGAGTCACCATCCCTGAAGGTATTTAAAATATGTGCTGCTTCGGGATTCAGGTTAGTAGTGGATGTGGCGGTGTTAGGTTAATGGTTGGACGATCTCAAATGTCTTTTCCAACCTAAATGATTCTGTGATTTTAAGATGTAAGTAAACTATGTTTATGTGAGAGTAGAATCTGGAATTGTGTAAAACCACATCATTTCCATGGCTTTTGAGTTGCCCTTTTCAAAGCACAGAGAATCAAAAGGCTTAAAAAAAAAAAAAATAAATACATTTGAAAATATAGAACCTGGAGCACTGCTGTGCTTTTAAAAATAAGTGTCTACCTGCACAACTACATACAGTACTTCTGGCTGGAATTTTTTTAAGACAGCCAGCAGAAGTACAATGGTCCTGGTTTGCAAAAACAGCCTGAAAGACTCCATTTGATCCTCATTTAAAACACGAGAATCAGTCAATGTTCCATTTTCTAATTTATGTATTTGAAGTTTATGTAACTTCTACAAGTTTTATACTTGTATTTTTATATATTTGCAGCATAAATAAAGTTTCATCTTACTGCAAGCATTCTACAACCGTCGTGTCTACACCAACTTCATTCTTTCAGAGCTGTACAAGTTGAGGATGAATGTTCTTACTTATCATAGACTGTAATTAACTTGAACAGAGATTGAGCTCTGCTTTGCATACTTAGTATTTTGTTCAGTATTTCTTGAAAGACGACTATTTATTTTGTTTCAATAGTAGTGCAATAGTTAAGACTATGAGGTTACAATGTACAAACAAAATGAATATGAAGAGAAACTGCAGTGACAGCTCTCAGGCACCAAAGGAGACTGATATCCAGTGTTCTGTTGTATAATTTTCAGTCCCTCGTGTTTTAAGATGTTACAGTTGCAACAGTTATCTTCCATATCTATTTCTCTTAGTTTTTTTAGTCATAATTATGAACTATAACAGAACATGAAATGTTTACTTTGTTCTTCACTCCAAGATCAAAAGCAGTTACAAATAAAGCACACAACAAATTATACGAGAATTTAAATTCAATTTCATTTATGTTGAGTAAACTCACCAAAATTAATTGGAGACATTCATATTTGTAAGCACATATTGAACCACAATGCATTTATCATCAAAATATTCATTACATCTTTTGGCAATCAATTATACATTTTATTTGGCTAAATTGAAATTTGATTTCTGTTGTCTTCTAATATTGTAAGCTACTCTATCTTCATATTTGCAGTCAAAGGAATGAGCAGCAAGAGACTAATTTTACATCAAAATACACACAAATTAGTATTTCAGAAAAAACACATGTTACGTCTTAAGGTACATTGCAAACTTGTGTGTGTTTCTGAGAAGTGGAAAATGGCAAAACAATTTTTAAGCATCATATTTATGCTTTGTTGGAGAAATAATGGGGAAATATTTTCTTAGTTTAGGCAGCAGTATTTGTAGCTTGTTGGTAACTGACAGACTCAAAGCTTCTTCACTGTCTATCACTGTTAAAAAGCATGTACACTGTTGAGCCAAGACAAACAAAATACAATTGCATAGCCTTTGTCCTGACAATACAAGAATGAATACATAATCATAAACTGTGACTTAGTCTCCCAAATATTATAACCAGGAAAATTTAGATGTCTCAACTTGTGAATTATTTAAGGTTACTTTTTCCTTTTCAAATAGTTAGACAGTTTTACCAGAGCAGGAAAAAGTGACAAATCCCTTCAGGCACATCTGTCGAATTTATACTATTTGCAGATCTGGGCAAGACATGAAAAAGGGTCAATGAGTTAAGCCTTTGGACCATAAGAGTTCCCAGGAAGTAAAAAGTGTATTTGCACAGCAACTGAGGCTGAAAAATCCCACCCTAAACACACACAGGATGCCTTCCAGAGACCAGAGGACCTCAACAAGTCACTAATTTCAAGATCTTGTGCAGGGCTACCTATTGGATAGGTAGATCCTAGGTTTTTTAACAATTTTTTCTTGACTATATTGGTAATGCTGTCAACTCTTGTTCAAGACCATAACAAGAAGGATTGTTCCTGTATCTCACTCTGGTTCAGTTCTTACACCATTGGTTAGAGCGATTTGTAGCCAGAAAAAAACAAGAGAGTATTTCAGAAAGAATGAAACAGCGCATTTCTCTAACAGCAGCGTCATGCCTGTAGTACAGATATTTGGAAGCTGCATTTGCAACATGTCTGCCTAAAATAGGATGTCTCCTGATTCTTGTTCAGTGATACCTTAATTAAACGTAACATTGATCCTTGGCTCTGCTAAGTATGCAGCTTGCCAGAGGCATTAACAGAAACTGGAGTCATGGGACTTCACTGACCGAGTATTGGTTGTTTGACACAGTTTAAACTTGAAGTTGTTAGTTTTATAGTCACTGCTTCCCCACTTCCCACCTTGCAAAGCCACAAGAGTATGTTCGTCCACTTTCTACTTGAAAAACAAAATTTTGAGTCAATGAGGGAATCAGTTGTGACTCAGGAGGCAGGGTTGCCAAAAGTGGAATTATTTTTCAGTATCTTTTTTCCATAGACAAATTGGATACCTAGGTATCCAGGTCAGTCGGATATGTTCTGGAAGTCTCAATAGGTGACAAAACTGAGACTCTAGATCAAATGCTTTTGTATACAAGGGCTAAATCTGGATACCTGCCAGGGAGACTCCTGTCCCTGTCAAAAGCAAGTTTTATCTTGTTTTCTTGTGTCATCTTTAAAGAAAGAAGGAAAAACAGGAAGAACTTCTCACCAGTAACAGGAGTAGTACAGTGACAACAAACAGGTGGCAAAAGTTAAGCCAGGCAGTCAGACTTTTCGAACTTAGATTAGTTCCTGCAGTGCACCAAAAGGCAGACTCCAGCCAGCTTGCCCAGAGGCAAAGTAGTGCTTTCTTTTACACACCTAATAGCTCAGTACTGCTGAGAGAATAGGTCATAAATACCTAGTATCTACCAATTCCAGTAGAGTGGCTGAGCCAAAAGCTGAGAGCTCAGTTTCTTTTCACTGGGGAGACACCCATAAATCCCATACTATTAATCATTTTATATCTAAACTTAAGAAAAAAAAATACTTTTCTAAAACATCTGTGGCTAAGCAGAAGAAACCTATGGAATCATATGTAAGTGTCACTTCATAGCTGCCAAGCTAGGGAAGACAAACAGACCACCACAACAGAGCATGTGAATAAGACTGAAGGGACACTCATGTTCCAATCTACAAATCTCAAATTAAGCTTTATCTTAAGAAGTAAGTACATCTAAGACCTTTTTAGTATTAAAGACTATTGAACAATATCTAACACATTAAAATATACAAGCATACATAAATAATATTTTGAAAAAATCTAAAGAATTTGGGCCTTCTATGCTGGTTATTACTCAGGCTTTTCATTGTTGTCACTTCAAGAGATACTTGAAGTAAACAACAATGATGAGCATGTGGAAGAACAGATTGTAAAGTAATTGGTGTGAAGATTCTGCTTCTATGAACAAGTCCTGAAAATCTGATATAAAAGATTTGATATTCAGGATAAAACAAATTTGAAGCTTTCAGGGTACTCATATATATATATGTATAATCATAAACATCTATGTCAATGTTTATTTTAAGTATTGCATTCTGCATTTAACCTGCACATGCGTTAATATCTAAGAGTTCTACTTCAGTGAAAGATGACAAAAAATAATTTCTTCTTTTGTTCTAATCAGTGAGTGACCAAGTTCATCTTTTTTCATAGAGATTGCAAATATTTTATCTGATGCTGAAGAGCTCGTTATGAAGTGTACCATACATTCATTTCCCCAATTCTGCTATGTCTACAATTGGTACAAACAGTTATAACTGCCGCAGTAATTAGAGAAACATGAGAAAAATCTTACCGCTATGCTTCCAGTGCACCTTTGGGACTGGCAAATACCTCTTATTCTGTTGGGAATCAGCACATCATCCCAGCAAGATGGACCCTTCAAAATAAAGCCAAAGCATATAAAGGCTTTAATCTACTTGAAGTAAACATACAAAAGTTGGTTTTGTTGCCACTTTTCCTGTGGTCTTTCCATTCCCCTCCCCATTCCCCACTTCAGCTAGATAGTTTTATCATATTTAAGCTGATAAAGTCCAATTGGATTGTATGACAATATTCATCAGCTCAGTCACTAATGGGATGTACAGCCCCTCCATCCTGAGGTCAGTGTTATGAACAGGAGCCAAACACTAGGTACAGTTTTCTCAGTTTTTTCACAACAAGGATCGACTTAATTATAATTCAAAAATCCATGAAGGCTCATCTTCTGGTTGAATACTTTCCCCTTGGCCTGCAGCTGATTAAAGGGAAAAAGAAAAGCCACAACATTTGGAAGTAGAATACTGGAGTAAAACAAACACTAGTTTAGATAACTTTTCTGTATTCTGTTGTTTAAGTGTTAAATGGCTAACTTTACAGAAATCTGTTACTGTTTTAATAGGATGCTAGTTTGTATCTTGACAGTGTTTGCTGTAAACAACTCAGACTTATAGCCACATAAAGCCTTTACCTAACTATAATAAAATATAATGAAAATGTAAAGCGAGAATTGTTAGTAGCTTCCTGTACACGTACATTAGCTCTAAGATTTCAGTCATTATTAATAAAGTAAAAAAAAGAAAAATGGATAAAAAATCCTCAAACTTTGCTATGACTTTTTGAGTATAAACAGTTCATTTATGAGTACATTACAAAACATACAGTAAATTTGAAAATTACAGCCTTTAAATCAGCCTTATTATTTCCCATCTGTAAAACAGTAGTGAACAGGATAATCTATTAAAGAAGAATATTTATCTGTATGGCACATATAGGAACACTTCTAAAAATAGTTCTCAGCACACAAAAAAATTAAGCGACATTAGCCCAAGCCCTTTTCAATATTGTCACACAGATTAATATTTAATGCATAGAAAATAAAAATCCATCTCAGAAACAGTTTACAGATCCCCATACACACAGCAGAAAAACACAACTAAGAATGCATCAATAATTAAAATACATTCTTCTTGAATTACTCAAAATCTGGGATAGTGTCACTACCAGGGAATAACAGAAAAAAAAATATCCAGAAGAGAAATTGCAGTAGTTAAGAGCTTTAATTGGATTAGTAAAATTAGTACCTACTTATATCAAAGTAATCCAGTACCACAGCTAGATCCCTGTTCTTTTTACTTCTGTATGATGCATTTCTCTGGCATAATGCAGAAGAAGCTGAGGCATTACCAACTACTGTTAGTATTAAACTACTACAACTACACTGGACCAGGTCCAATTATGCTGAACGACAATATCTTTTAATTTATCAGTAGTGACAACAATAGGATGAATTTTTTGTCACCTTTTAAGATCTATGAAGGAAAGTTAGTGTGCTTTATGGCATATCGTGAACTTACACTGGTTTGAGTGCAATAATTTCCTCATTTCTCATGCATACAAAATTAGTTTTGCATGAAGCAGCTTCTTCAAAATAAAGATGTAATCCTCCACTTAAAGCATGCTAAAAGCATTGTAGTGGTTTTGGCCTGGGCCAGGTTTTTTTTCAGTAGCAGGGAGGCTAAAGGAGTGGCTTCTTTAAACAAAGAGAGTTGCCAGAAGCTTCCCCTGTAGCTGACAGGGTTATGGCCAGTAAGTTTTAAGCTTGACCCTGCACCTGACCCAGGCCTGGCCAGTTAGTGATGGAGGTAATGCCTCTGTGAATAACATGTTTGAGCAGAAAAAAAAAAAAAAAATTGTTGCGCAGTTGCAGAGCTGCAGCAGCAACAGGGAGAGAGAATGTGAAAACA
>WBNH01005617.1:254955-271154 GCA_013401255.1 Urocolius indicus | reverse complement strand
TCTCCCTGCTTTTATAGTTTCTTTAATAAATCAAACCTTTTTCTCCCTAAGTTGAGTCTGTTTTGCCCGTGATGCTAATTGCCAAGTTTGATCTCTCCATCCTTATCTCAACTCACAAGCAGTTTGTTATATTCCTCTCTCTCTCTCTCCTGTCCAGCTTAGGAGGGGGAGTAATGTTATGAATGGGTGGATGTTGGCCTAAACCACCACAAACATATACACATGGAACTAGCAGCAGTCCCACACCATCATCAACTACTCAGCTGTTCACTCACACTGTAGCTAACAACTTCCTATTTTTTCCTTCACAAAAATCTTAACCTATCTTCTTTACATTAACTATTATGATTACCATAAAACCCATAAGCAGGTCAGATGCATTTAACTCTTTTGATGACATTAACTAGACCCAGCTTGAAGTCAACAGCACCTTGTCTTTGTTCTAGCAAGTTAGATCACATTCTTAAGGGACAATTTAATCGAGCACAAAAAGTCCAAGATAGACTGGAAGAACATCCTGGATTTGTGCTTTTCTAGCAGTGAGGAGTTGGAGGGGAAAAAAGGTAAAAGGTAAACAAAACGGTAAACAAAAGGTAAAAACCTGACCAAACAAAACAACCCCATAACTCTAGGAAATTCAATGCTTCACTTTCCAAATTTGTAAACACGTAAAAATCTGTTCCCACATCTGTTCTTGACAGTCTTCAAGGTCATATTTTATTATTAATGATAATGTGATGCACTTCTAAAAGATTTAGTGTGTTTGAGAATTTTAGTTTTCCACCTTCAAAAAAAAAATCCCAAAAAACATTTGTTCTTAAAAAAAACCAACCCAAGGCTGCATTCAAAATGTTAATGTTGCTTTGGAAACAACACTACTAAATGTCATTCCTATAATTGCATCAAAATAAAATTAGGAATTTTGGCAAGATAAACACTTTGAAAAGCAATTTTTGTATCATTCTTTCTACAGTCTAAGAAAAGCCTGTCAAGCTGCAAGCCAGCCAATCACTTGTGGTGTTATAACATTGCATGCTGTAGTGTCTGCAATTATTAGCTTACATTAATCAAGAACACACTGTGAAAAGAACAAAATCTTCTGATTGCAAGATTAAAGCAACTGCTCTTCCTACACAGCCAAATGCTTCAGAGAAACCTATACATTAAAATGGATGCACTAGGAAATGGCAGCACAAAGAAGCAACACGAGTTAATAGAAAAATCATGTCAAATGTAATGTAGTTAAGTATTTCTCAAATAACCAGGTAAGGGAATTTTTATGCTTTGGGTGTATGGTAGTTGTTTCTTCGCTTCTTGAGGGGGAAAATAAGAAAAAAAAAAAAAGCTGTAAAATGGCATATTAAACTTGGACTGAAGCTCCTATGCAGCATATGACGAGAAGAGAGAATTGAGGTGTGTTCAGTGTCTGAGGGAAGTACTGGAAACCCATGGACATTCCACTTGTATACTGTATATACTGGTGCCCTACTGATACAGTAGATAGTACACTGTATTCTCAGTGGACTTTCCATTCAGTAAATTAAGAAGTGATTTTGTACTGTAGAACCACAATTGCATTTTGGTCAACAACCACTTAAAATAAATCTCTGAAAAAAAAGAAATACTATCTAGAGATCTCAGATGACAAATTATTAAAAATGCTGTTGCTGACAGAACTGTTGACCTGTGAAGTTAAGGAAAGGTCAGAAGCAGAGGTCAGCAATAGAAACTAGTGATTCACCAAGGACCTTGAATCACTTACAAGGATGGAAACTATCCATGTATTTAACATTTTGTATTTTCTCTGCTTTATATTCTCCCCTAGTGAACCATATACCACAGAATATCATTAAAACACGTATTTGTACCTGTTAATATCTACATGAGATACATAAATCATCAAAATGTTGAACAAATGACCCAACCAAGAGAAAAGTATTGATGCAGAAGGATTTTTAAAATAATGTAAGAAACAATTTCAGGTACTTGAGAGGATAAAATAATAATAATTAAAAAATCAGTATACACACCACTAAAAAATGCTAAGTCTAATGCAAACCATGCAAGCACTCAGACTTTTCTGCAAAACGGCGGCTATTGACCCATCTACATGAGATTATTTGAAGGACTAACCCTTGAATGGTGTCCTCTCAGCACAATTTTGTATCTTGAAGCAATAAAAAAAAAAGCTCCTCAAAATTAGGATTTTATTAGAATTACCTTATAAAAAAATTATTACCTTATTGCCACTCTAACAAGGATATCCACACCAAGCTCCCACAATTCACTACTTCTGGTCCCAGTACAGACAGAAAAGTATTCCCCATAGCAGGGACCAAGACATATTCTGACAGTAAAAATACAGAAACAAACACAGCCTAACAGAGCTTGCCCATGTGGGTTTTGAATGTCTCCAGAGAAGGAGACTCCACAACTCATCTGGGCAGCCTGTTCCAGTGCTCCATCACTGTCACAGTGAAGAAACTCTTCCTTGTATTTCTTCGGAACATTAATATTTTGTTCCTAAGTAAATCTGTGAATAGCAGTATCCAGTTCAAGACAAAACATACTTTTCAAAATTCCCAAAGCATGACCTAACAGCACCTACCAACAGAGAGGGAAGGTGAAAATAGAGGTTATAAAACAGATTACTACTGATTTATTCAGGAAGTGCTTACTAGCCTTTTACAGATGTTCTGTTTACAATACTTGAAAATTTATTATGTTAGATAATCTATTGGAGGTAAAAACTACTAGTTTGACAAGCTTCATCACCAAAATCCTCTGCTTAGCCATGAAACATATCACAAATACAGAGGTAATTAAAGCTTACCACAGCTTACACAGACCTGCAAAGGCTACTTCTGGCAGTAAGGGAGTTTCTGTTCCAAAACTGTATATTTTTTTTACATTTCTGATAAGACTGATACCAACTGACTAGAACAACAGTGATATATAGATCTAAGAGACAATCTGTAATTTATTTAACAGAGAAGTTCTCCTACATTCCACAGTTTAATAAATGAAACTGTGAATGACATGACTCTGCATGTCATACCAGAGTAGCAATCAGAAGTTTCTCCTGTTGTACACTTCACTGGAGTTAAAACAAACCACCTTAACATGGACTTTGACATGGAATCTCCTACACAGCAAGCAGCACTGTATAGGAAAGACTACTTAATTAGTCTTGAGGTTAGTTTTAAAGAGGTTTGTGGAATAGGAGGACTGAAGCTAACTGCTTAGCCTACACAGCACAATAATAAAATACATCTGAACAAAATCTTTAAGTTATTATTGACTTTGGTCATTAGAGCAATCAATAAAGCACATGGATGGCTTTATTCAGAGGAGAAATAATGCTGAAGTAGAGTTAATCACATGTTTTAAGTCTTTGCAGGATTGAACCTACTGGTTTGATTTATAGCAGTACCTTAGAGATGAAATTTTCCTTTTGGAGTGCCCAGCCTAATTAGTAAATTGACAGTTTTATGTCAGTAGTTATAACTCTTCCAAAATGAAGTAGCTGGCAATTTGCTGAACTGCTTGCATTTGTGCAATTAGGAAGACTTCCTGCATTCGCATTATTTCAAGTCTAAGACCTGAGAATCATATATCTGAAAATAAAAGTATAGTAATTTCCATGATATTTTATTGATCATTACTTTTTCTTACCACAAGTATCTTTGAAAAAACAAACAAAAAAATCTGCCTATGTTTAATAAGTTCTGGTCTTTCATTTCTTTCACATTATACTATAAGATACAGATTTCCAAGAATAATGACAGAATGGTAGGGTTGGAAGGGATCTGTAGAGATCATCTGGTCTGACTCCCCTGCAGAAGCAGATCCACTTAGATCAGGTTGCACAGAAACATGTCCAGGTGAGTCCTGAAGACCTCCAAGCAAGGAGACTCCACAGCGTCTCTGGGCAGCCTGTGCCAGGGCTCCCTCACAGTAAAATATTTTTTCTTATATTTAAATGGCACTTTGTGTTCCAGCTTCACTCACATTACCCCTTGTCCTTTCACTACATACCATAGAAAAAAAAGAGATGTCTCAACCTCCTCACATCCACCATTTATATACTTATAAATATTAATGAGATGCAACTGGTCTCAACTAAATAATGATGGGTCATACAAAGACAACCAAGATAAAGGTCTCCAGAGTAATTTCCTCATCAATCATTTTTTACAACATGCATTGTGTTGCCAGAACAAACAATTTTTATAAAATCAGCAAAAAAATAATTTATAACGTGCTCTTGGACTGTTATTTTACTGGGCCTTCCTCATCAAAAAGGGCCAAAGAGAGCAAAAAGAATTAAAATATAACAAATGTAACTGAGAAATGCAAGTGAAAAAGTCATGCTATTGCTTTACTGGAGAGGAATGTAATTAAACATGAAGCTTGAAAGACTTACAGAACTACGACAGAAATGGATGCAACATTTCCTAAAACAACCAACCAAATGCCATTCAAATAGTGCGAGACTAATGATTTCTAATCCTACTCTAGGTGGCCTGCTCTGGCATGGGAGTTGGACTAGATCATCTCTTGAGGTCCATTCCAACCCTTAAGATTCTGTGATTCTGTGAGAAGAGCCCTCTGGCTTCAGTTTCTGTTACTGCTTGTATTCAGTCTTTCTGAAGGGAAACAGGCAGATCACTATGAGCCAAAGCACACCTCAACATGTGTGAGAACTATCATATTTGCACTAAAACTCTTCGCATTAAAAAAAAAATAATCCATGTTTTAAGGGCTTTTGGCTGAAAATGCAAAAGTGCAAAGGCCCAAAATACTGCTACCATTCTTATCCTTTGCACTCCCAAGTCACAGTGACAAGGTCTAAACTGACTAAATATGAATTAACACTTAGCTTCTTCCAAAATGTCAGCGTTCTGCAGTACAAGGACTTTGTCCCACAAGACTTTCTGGGCTGTGAAGAGAAGGTCCAAAGACAGCCCTCCTTCCCCAGACCTTATCAGAGCCCAGTATATCCACTAAGGCTCCATGCAGGGCAAAAGGGGGCTGCCAGGGCAGGTGCACTCAGGCCTTTTCACTATCCTCAGAACCAAGACAAGTAAAAAGCAATTAGCATGTGGATAAACTGTTCTAACCATGCAAGGAATTGATCTCCAAGTCAGATTGTTCCTGGTAAAATTCAGCCATTCAGAAGTGAAGGACATTCAGCATCTTGTATCAAATACTCATGTTTGCCTCCCCATAACTGAGTGATAACATTAAAATTCATAAACATCTTTTAAATTCAGTAGGAAAGTATTCTGGTGGTTCTGTAGTTCACACCACACCAACACCACACCAACACCCACCTGAATTTTTCCTTCCTGAAGGATAATCTTTCAGAACATGGTACGCAGAAGATATTTTCTATGTTGTGGGGTTTTTTTTCCCCCCCACATCACCACTACAATTTCATATGAAACATAAAACAATTTAACCTGATAGTTTTGCCCTACAGAAACATTTAAGCAACATACATTTTAGGCAGAGAAGATTTGGCCAATCCTGCAATTCAAATCAATTATAATCTGTCTGCATGGAAACATATACACAAGCTAAATTTAGTACACAAAAATACAAAATCTGAAGTAAGCCAATATACAGGCCAAAGACTACAATCGGCACTTTGCTAGTAATGCTAATTAGACATCTTGTAATTCATATTAAGTTGAATTAAACAAAGATTTAAAATGTGAAAGATGTGAAGTGAAAATAATCCAAGCCTCATATATATTACATAGCAATAACTTCATTCACATGTGATAATTAACTGTTACATCATTCAATTTAAAATATTCTTCTTTGAAAAAATATCTTAAAACTTTTTTTAATACAGACAAAGCTAAAGTATTTTCATTACAGAGAATACTTAAAGAAGGCATGAGCTCATCAATTCACTACCATAACTTACTATTAGACAACATATCCAGAGAAAGATCAACTACTCAGGCAGTGATAGATCCACATGGAGAAGATACTACCCTTAGCTACATATTTCTGCCCTTTCTTCTCACCCACCCACCCCTACCAACTATGTCCTTATTTCCACTGTTTTAACTTCATCCAAATAGTCTCCTTCCTATTTCTGTGGAAAGAGCCACACTCTAAGGATACTAGATACATTTAGGAATTTAAAAAAAATTTTAAAAAGAGTACAAATATAATCCATCCTGTATTACTTATATAGAATAAATTTCTCAACTCGAAGGTCTAAAGCAAATGGAATACTAGCAAGTGACTGACTCTATAAGTTGTTAAAGCAATTTTTTCAGTTGCTGCAGTTATATAAATCTGTAAATTCAACTTTACACACTACAGTACCTTAAGAAAATAGATTGCTATATAGTCCATTTTTGATTTTACACATAATCAGAAACCTGAAAGGACAAATCATAGGAATATTGTTTCTGAAATATGCCATGTTCCAAAAGGAAAGTTAATAGTATATCAAAGACGTGGAAAAAAAACCACAAAAAAACCAACTGAACAATACTGCCTTGTTTGCTCTTCTTTTTCATATTACTACAATTGTAAACTTTAAATATCCACCACAGCATTCACAGGTGAATACATCTTTATTTTAGGTATTCAGAAATACAGGAAATCCTGCATCAGATGGATTATTGGTCATTTTAGTTTACATTGTATGCATGGCACTTTTAGTATCTTGTTTGGTTTTTTCCTCCACCAAATATGATTGTGCTAATACATAGAAAAAACGGTACTTTAAACATCTTACATAAACATATAGTGTGTGAAATCGAGATGTACCAAACAGGTCAGTGAAAGCTTTATGAGAGATCTCATCAGTCACACAGAACCCTTGTCTAGCAGGCAGACATCTCAGTATGCAAATGAAACTGAAGGAAGCTAGCATAACAGCCTGGGAAGAAGCTAAGAAAAAGCAGGAAAAGGTAAAAAAATCCACTGAAGTATAAAAATAAGCAAGAAATAAAGCCATGAGAACATTCCCCCCGTGAAATAAATCTGCAGCTCCAGTGTTGCATAGTAGAGGATCTCTTTTCATGGCAGAAAACCCTTCAGGTAAGAACCTCTTTTTTTATTATGGTACCCAAACTGCCTCTAAATCTTAACTCCTATGCTAAATCCTTTGAAGCATAAAAGCATTAAGAAAAATAAATAACAAACCAAAACAACACTGACTGTAGCTACCTCCAGTAAAATTTAGAGATCTGACCTCTAGAAATACAACATAAGCACAAAGTCCAGGACCTTGCCTTTGCTATCAACGTATTGCATATCCAAAAACGTGTTGGTCCAGAACAGCCACTGAATCATTAAATCTACAATCATGATTCTACAATCGCTTGGGCTGGACGGGGTCTTATTTACGGTCATTTAGTCCAACAGCCTCTGCAATAAGCAGGGATATCAATTAGAGTCTGGTCCAATCTGACCCTGGACACTTTCATCTGCCATCTCTCTGGGCAACTTGGTCCAGCATTTGACCATCCTCATCATAAAAAAATATCTTCCTTATGTCCAATTTAAACTTACCCTCTTTCAGGTTAAAAGCATTATTCCTTGTCCTGTTGCAGCAGGCCCTAATAAAAAGTCTGTCCTCATCTTTCTTACAAGCTCCTTTTAAGTACTGAAAGACCACTGTAAGGTCTTCCCAGCATCTTATCTGGTCTTAACAATCTCGACTCTCTCAACCTTTCCTTACAGGAGATATGTTCCATCCCTCTGATCAGTTGTGAGGCATAGTATAATTTAATAATATAGAGATATAGTTTTATAATCTTAGACTCTGGGCACCAATCTTGAAGTACCTCGAATGATTTTCTACATATTGACCCAACTGCAAAATGCCTTGTATACCTTTATGGGTTTTACCTAAATCACAGAAAAGGATACTAATTCAGACTACAGGTGTACTTGAACCCAAATTTCCCATTTTCTGATAGAGGTCTTCAGGACACCCCTGCATAAATGGTGTGTGTTCCTAACACCTGAATCTTGCAGCAGCCCAATCTTGTTCTTGCAAACAAAGTGATCTCCATGAAGATCTTACTGGATCACGTTTTGAAGGAGAGTAAGTTGGAGAAATGGCTCATTTCACTGCACCTGCCCTGAATTGTTTGTTTAATTGTACAAGCCTATTTGTTTAAGAGGAATTCTATGCACAAGCATTGAATTTCCCTGTGTTGCGGTGTTCTGAAAAGAGAGATACCCACAAGTTTTAAAAGGTAACTATGGCATTGCTTGGATAACTCCACTCTGCACTCACATTGTCTCAGGCTCATCAATGCTTTCCTAGACACATCTTTTGACTTCCATCCACACAGTACAGCAAGACACACTGATATAAAATGAGTGACTCTATAGTCATGGTTTGTATGTCTGAAGACATTTCACAAGCATTAGAACGTATAGAGATAAGTTACTTTAAATGGCGACTACTATACAAATATCTTAAAATACATAATTCAGGACAGATCATCCGATATGAAATTAAGTAATGCTTCATGTAGTTTCTAGATTTCCACTGAATTCTGAACAGTACAAGATTTTAGTGTTGTAGATATGATATCTGTATTTAAGTTACGGAGGTTATGACTTCCATTCAAATTACTGAATCCCTTTCAGGCTAAGACCCCTTGTAAACCAAATATGGTAACCACATCTTTGTCTAGAAACAGAGTAGACCCTAGATTGCCTTGACAGTCATTACAAACTTATCATTGCAAACTAATCTGCACTTCCACAGACTTTATTACTTTCTATTCTAGATAAAGAATTTTCTTTTACTGTAATCTCTTTTAGTATCTGTTCCTTTTGTTGCTGGGAAAGAAAGATAGGTACAATATTAAATAATTAATATTAATTTTATGAATAATAATACTAAGTAATAACACATTAATTAAATTTCAAATATTTTTGAAAATAAAATGTATTTCATTTCTATTAATTTAATAAATGAATGTTATTTAAATACTTTAAATATTCTATCACTACGATGTTGCTCATGGCTCAGTGTAAACCATGACAACAAACAAAATTGAGATTATTAACTAGCAATAATATGACTAATTCACAGTTCAGTACCTATGGCAGTAGTTTAATGAGTACTTTTTGTTTATCTATCAGCAGCAGCCTTAGCTATAACAATTTCGTTGTAATAATTAAAAGGATGTAGATCTGGTACTTTGATCAGAACATGTAATGTGCTCTACTGCACATTTATATTAACAAATAACAATGTGCAGAATTTTCTCAAACTCAGGCACTAGATCAGCAATTAAATTCTACATAACTTCTCTTTGTAACTGTGTTCCAGCATTCCAAATCTTAGCTATTTTTCCAAGACCCTGTTTCCATGTTAGGTACCACTTGCTCTTCATTGTTATTTTATGCTCTTCATTTACAGTTTTGATCTACTCTAGCGTCTAAACAGACACTACATCTACAGAACAACTAATCACTCAGAACAGCCACTCTCTAAATAAGAATTGTAGTTTGAGGTAATGGCTTCTCTTCACAAAGATAAAGCATGTGTAATCCTATCATCTCTACAGAGTGCAGAATGTAGACAAGAAAATGTAGTGGAGTATTTCCTTGTTGCAAAAACCAGTACCACATACTATACACAGTGAACACCTCTAATAAAACCCCAAAGGTTCAGATTCAAAGAACCCTTCCTGAATGAGAGGAAAACCAAGTAATTAGTCATCTTGATACAGCTTCTTTACTCCAGTCTCTCAAGTTAAGGTGCTTTACTTGTCTATACTTAGAAGTAAAGAAAAGCTATAGAAGACAGTCACCATCTAGAATTCTTTCTTTTAGCTGGTTTGAGGGGTTTTTTATTTTTTTTTTTTTTGGCAGCAAGTTAGAAGATGATCTAAAATGTCTCTTCTCATATCTTAATTAAGTTCAAATGCTACTAACTGTCAGAATGCAGTAAAAAGCTACATTAGAAATATTCAGAACTCTAATATCCACCAATTCGAGTGTTTTTCACACATCAGTGTTACATTATCTTCTTTTTAGTTCATACCAATATCCTTTCATTAATTTCACTTGGTAAGTTTGATTAATTGTGAATACAAGGTCACAAGTTGTTTCATCAGCATGCAAACTTTTGGAAAGTGTATGAGGAAAACAAAAGTACTTTTGCACTATCACACCTTCTGATAGTCATTTAGATATGAAAAAAAAATTAAACAAGATAAAATGAAGAACATATTCATGCTCTCTGATTCTTGAGCTCTCTCTCACCTGATACATTCTTTCAAGATCATTCAAGTGGAAAAATACCTTTTGAAAGGAAGTCTTAATCTCTAGAGCTTTGGTGCTACTACCACACAGACTAAAGATATACATTTATGCATGATAATTATTCACAAGCATTTAATTACATTATGCTAATATCCATGCACTGTATTGGCCAGAGTCCCATCAGCTATAACTCCTCTGAGACACAGTTACACAAGCACAGATCACAATCTCATCACAAACAGAAAAGCAAAGATCGCAGTTCCACTGCAATCAATTTACTGTATTTATAGAAAGGGTTTGTAGTCCAATATCTAATAGATATGGCTCTGGGCTGGGATTTGAAAACAAACAAACAAACAAGCCACCAGGCTTCTATTCAGAGATCACTTGCTTACTGTGTGGGAACAACACTTTCTTTGACCACTAATTTTGGAATCCATAATATTTTTTCCCCCTTCATATTTCCTTAGAGCTACTGAGAAGTCTTTGCTTAAAATTATTTTTAGCATCAATGAAAATTATTACAGAAATTTAAGACTGAATTATTCCTACATGCTCATTACGTAATTTCTTTCTACTGAAACTAGATGGATTTCTTCTCTACGACTACTTTATGTAAAAATCAAAAACTCCNATTATTACAGAAATTTAAGACTGAATTATTCCTACATGCTCATTACGTAATTTCTTTCTACTGAAACTAGATGGATTTCTTCTCTAAGACTTTAAGTAAAAATCAAAAACCATTCCTTGAACCAGCACTGTCCGTCAGTATTATAAACTATCAACAAACAGAAATCATCAACTCTGTACTTTTATTTCTCTTCAGCAGACTTAAAAGATTGTATTTCCTACTACACTAGGGAAACCCGCTTGATTTTAAGCTCAGAAAAACAAATTGTTGTCTTTTACAATCACAGTTTGCAATTATGTTCTCACCCTTAATGTAAGTAGAGAATTAATCTATCAACCTGTGTTGTCACTTTTGTGTAATTATATTGTATGATCACAGAAAATATATTATGAAAAACATGCTTATGTTAGTGGATGGTTGGAGACCTACTATTTTTAAACATTTCCTTGAAAAGTTAACTCTGTGAGGAAGAGGGAAAAACAAGAAAAACCCCAACAAAAATCCAACCCCTTAACAGCTCCTTTATAGCTATTTTATGTTTTACATGATAGCAATCTCTGTTAGTTCAAATTGATATGCATATGCCAGCTATACTCAGCCTTGCCTCATTTGTTATAAAAGCAATGACCTTTCAAACACTTTCTTAGTCTTCCTTTAAAAGAAATAACCACAGACAAACATGTGAGTGCTACTGAAGTGGAAAATTAGCCTTTTGAAACAAGTAAACCATCCTCTCTGCCATATTAAGAAAACCAACTGACAACAAAAAGCATGCTGAACCACCTAAGGCTGATTCTACCATGCAGGCTCCAAAGAAGTCCTTGACATTGCAAATGTTTGTCTTGTGTATAGGTCCCAGAGCCAAACCTCCATCTGGAAGAGATTTGAACTACCATCCAGAGGCATTTCAGGATGTGAAGCAAAAGGTTTACAGTATTACAATCCAGTTAATTCTATTGCTTCTAATTCCAGCTGGACTTAAAGTCTTATCTCTGTACTCCAGGCCTTCAGATACAGCCTATCACAGTAACACCAATTCCCAGAGAATTCAACTCCATGACCCAAGTGAGATTAAATCCCTTCAGATAGCCTAAGTAAATGGCTCATAACTCTTTTCTGTCACTTCCACTAATGCCTTTGTACCGTGAAAGAAACCAGCAAAGGTGTAAATATCTACAAGTTATTAAATGCACTTTTCCCCTTGACTCCTATCAGCAATTCCAGTTGTCTGGTTCCTGCTGAGAACATTACAGATATTTACTGGCTACACTTTTCCTTTAAATACTGTGCTAATCAGCTACTGAATATTTGTACTTCAAACAACCTGAGTGCTGTTATTTTTGGTGAAACACAGAGACGAAGAGAGAAACACTAAGGGGAAGAGGAGACACATGTTTGACGTTAGTTAGACTTGCTTAAATCAGGTAATTCCACAGCACACCACATATTAAATACTTTCACCCAAAAGAGAGCACATGTAAGCTGAAAGGGAGTTCATCCGTATCTACTCATTATGACACACTTACATTCTGTTCATCAGGACACATTTCTCTTAATGAATTGAAGGCAATTAATAACAACAGGAAGAAAAAAAAAAAAATGGCATCTTAAAAGATTTTAGAATAATAATGAGAAATTCCTGTACAAATCAAAGACCAATACAGCACAATCTTAGGAAGTACTCAAGGTGTTGTCAAACAAAGAGACCAGTTGTTTATTTTTTACTGTGGGTTCTTTGTCTGTTTTTTTTTTCTCAAGTAAAAGAAGAGCTTGGAGAGGAAACAAAAGAGAACAAGAAAAGATATACGAATATAATAATTTCCTAAAGTAGTCTTTAACCTAGGAAGAACCGAGAACTACACAGAGACAGGTAAAGCACTCACCTACCAGAAATGTGCCTCCTTTCTTTCCAGGATAAGAAATAGACCCTAAAGAGCCTTTGAAAGTTGTAGATATCCACCTTCAAACATTGTCATTACACAACACAGAGTTCTCCCACAACGTTTTCATTAGGAGCTTTCCTTCAAGACTGTGATAAAAAACACTGTGTTACATAAATAGGTAATCATCACTGATGGTTTATATACCAGATACAGCTGAGTTCCCCAGTCAGAAAGGTGACTACCAGCTGGGGGCAGTGGGTCAGTGTCAGGTCAGTTAGGGTATCCCAAGTAAGGGCTAAAATGAGGCACAGCTGCAGGACAAATTTTGTCCCTATGGGCTGAGATAACACCTGAATTGGCCTATATGTTTAATAATCCGTATATCACGATTCATGGGATATAGATCCATAGAAAACTGTACATTCATCAGCCTCCCATCCCACAAATTTTGTTTTACCTGAAGCAAGCTTTGTAGCTCTGAACAGGGTAAGTGATCTTANCGCTCAGCCCAATGGCAGAACTGCAGCTCCCACACTGGCCACAGTGCTGCCCCGGCCCAGCTGCTGCCCTTATATCCCGAGCATGATGGCACATGGGATTGAATAGCCTGGCCACGCTCCCCCAGTGGCAGCTGGGGAGAGTTAATTCTATCCTGGCCAAACCCAGGACATACATGAACCCAGCTGAGGGTGTGTGTTCATTGGGCTTCAATAAATTATGCAACCAACACACTGAAACTAGAAAACACATTTTATTTCTAACCTGTTTACCCTTCTTAATTGTCACACCTTTTTACCAATGAGTAAGGCATGAATTTTCCACAATTAAGACCAATAATCTACCTTGAGACAAAAGTTTGGATTTTTAAAGTATTTTAGACATTGCACCACTCAATTTTGGAAGAGTTATGTAACTAGGATGGTAAAGATCTACTGTGGAAATTGTGAGGCATCAGTAAACCACAGTTCTGCTGACACTCAGCCCCTACTCACCTATGACACTTTTAAATATGAGATCCAGGTTATCATATTAGCAGGATCTCTGCTCTTGTTGATAATACAGAGAGCAGCATCACTTTACACTTTTGAAAGAGCTTGCCATTTTTAAAAGCAGGACATATTTTATCCCAAAGTATCTTTTTCAAGAAATGAAGCCAGTATATTGCTAGCAGATCCTACCAAACAGCTTATATATGGTTGATATTATTTTACATATTATTAATGTCTTTTTCTTAGAGAAAATTTTTCTGTTCCCTCTGTCATTTCTGGCTCCAGATTGCACCATCTCCTTTAATCACTAGTACAATACCTTACTATTTTTCAAGAACTAAATAAAAATCAGAGTTATGCACAAAGATGAGAACAAATGTTAAAATGTATTACCAGTCCACAGTTTGGATATGAATTGTCTATGCACAGATTTCTATTTCAAAACCCTGTACAAAAATGCAATTCTGAGACCTTACTGAGTGCATATTGCATCCATATACACCTAACTTAAAAGAGGACTTAAAGGTCATCAAGCCTGATTACATACTGTTCAACACAATAAAGTGCAACCATGTGTAAATTATTATTGAGCAAATTATGAATGATTCATGGTAGATTTTTCATCAGCATGTAATGTCTCCTTTGCTGTAAAGTCAACATTATGCTACAGTTAGTTCTTAGAGCTCTAAACAGTAGGAGAGATGCTCCTATTTGTACCATTTCTATATGCATACAGTAAAACAGATAACAAAGTTACATTCAAAACTGCCCATCCTTCCTCTATTTCAAAGCTCTCGATCATAAATTTAACACAGAAAATTGTTTCACATAATACCTAAAAACCTAGAACGGTAGTATCCCTAGTACTTGTTGTGTCAAGGTAGGATTATCATAAATAAATACAATTTGCTGTCACTTCCTTAAGCATTACTATCAGTCTGAAACTAGGTTTTTTACCCTATGCATGATCACCGACTCCCTCTGTTTACTTCTTAAAGGTTACAGAAAAATATCCTTGCCTGCTCTTTAGAAGATAGCTACTTCAAAGACTCTTTTGATAATCTACAGCCTTTAACAACATTTGATACAAAGCCAGAAAAGGGCATGGGCTAAGTAACAGGAGAAGAAATGCTTAAGTTAGCATTGCAGTAAGTAAATGCTAAAAATTCATTTTATCACACAAATGAAATCCTCTTTTCCCTAAATAACTCTCCCCTCCACACATGCTATAGCCAACACCCTTCAATGATGATATTCATAAAAATTTATCTATGAAACCCTGTTATCACCATATCAACTACTTATTGCTTCAGTACTTAGACATTGTACTGTTTGTGGCCAGCTGTGGACTTAAGCTCACGATGAACTTCAGAATCTAACTTTTAGTATTGAAAGGGACTGAGTATTTGGCTTCCAGACTTAAATAAGCAAGCAATGCTTATTTAAGCATTACTGAATGCTCAGCAGAAAGAGAGTACATGCTGCACTCAGACATCTTCTATGGGTTTAGGGGCCAACAAGAAGATAGAACTATGCTTCCCAGTATATACTAATAAGGCAGAATTGAGACTAGGTTCTAAATATTAATTTTTTAAAAATTCTCTTTTTCAAAAGATCAACATTAACAGTAGAGAGAAAATTATTATATATCAGTGTATATCTGCCAATGAGAGAATGAAACTATTTTGAAGTAGCTTTAGGTTGTAATTTAAACAGATTGTAAACCTTTACATCAAGTAATATAAATCCATTTTTTATATATCTATAAAATATATACTAGATATACTACGTACATATATATGTGTATGTATACATATATAAAAGTACAATTTTGTAATTTCCACAAAGAATCTTATACTAGATAGATAACTATAAATTATAAAAAATTAAAGGATTTAAAGAGATAATTTTGGCTTTATTTGCACATTGGAGGAAATCGTAACAATATCAAACTATGTCTAAAAACATTTATGTCACATATTATTGTATTAGAGGAGAATGGGAGATGACAAGAGTGAGAATTCCAAATGGAATATTTCAGGATGTTGCTGGTCTCATTATAAAGCAATAGAAAGCACTATAAGACAAAACTTCTAGTTTCTTGTCGTGGTTTGGCCCAGCTAGCACAGCAGCACCACGACAGTCTCTCACTCGGTGCCCCCATTCACCCACACCCTCGTTGGGATGGCCCCAGCGAAATGGGAGTAAAAAGATAAGCAAGGTTGTTGTGGATTGAGACAAGGGCAGGGAGGGCTTACTGCCAATTACGGTTCCGGGCAAAACAAACTCTAGTACTCGACTTAGAGAGGAAAGTAGGAAAGTTTATTCTACAAGAAACAGAACGGAATAAAAGCAAAAGGGAGTAGGATGATGAGAAAATTACAACCAGCACTTTAAGATCTCCCTCCCCCATCCCTCCTTTCTTCC